>CM069443.1:80594569-80614554 GCA_035610835.1 Ophiura sarsii
GTAATAAATTCGCTATTTTTCATGTTTGAAACACAAAATAATTGTTCCAACGGAGTAAATATCTGCTGGTTTATATTTCATTTTCTGTTTGAATTAAGCAAATTCTGATAGGGGAAGGTGGGGTAATGGCGGACGCGGGGTAATCGCGGACAGGGCTGTATCTAAAGGCAGGTGAAAGAAGGTGCCACCCTATGATGTTAGGTGCCTCTCCATTGAAATCACACAAAACCTAAATGGGATGGTTGTCTCGCAAATTCTCGCGAGAATTACAAAAATCACTTTTTGGGCAAGTTGATATTTTGGTGCATTACTTTCTCTTTGAAACTGGTATTTCTACATCAAGGAAAACAAAGTCTTATTATTTTTTTATTTAATGTATGATACCTTCTGATAAAAAAGAAATGAATTCGGAGTCACAATGATGAGCATAATAATAAGAGAGGATGTGCCCAAACATTGTACATGGATTGGGGTAATCCCGGACATGTACCGTTTCCATGGTAACCAATATGGGCGTGGTCAATTTAACATCATAAATCGGTAATAGTTGTTGACCATATAAATATGTGACATTGTTCTTTGATTTCTGCTACACTTTTAAAAGGGTATTTTTTAACTTGAAAAATACGGTCCGGGATTACCCCCAGAGTGTGGGGTAATGCCGGACGACGCCATTTTTTTTATTGCGTCGTAGCTTCGAATTTCAAAATGATGAGTTGATAAAAACTTGATAAAAAGTAGAACCATCACAGTGCTTTGTGTTTACATGATTTTTATTGTTATGACGTATTATATGTGTGTTATACCTCTCTGACAAAATGTGTCCGCCATTACCCCACCTTCCCCTACTTGTTTAAGAGATGAAGAACATTTTGTGATTTTTGGTTTGAGACTGAGAGGCTTGATATCTCCCAGCACTATATCTGGGTTGATCCACTAGCCTAAATGAGTACTTGTGGCCAATGAAATACAAGGGGTGTGTCAGAAACATCCATTCAGCATCAAGCAAAAGTTTTGTCTAGATTGTAAAAAAGTTTTTGTAGTGATGGGCGGCGCAACGATAATCGATTCGATACCATGTGATTTTTGTAATAGGGGTTTGGTGTGAAGCAGGGTATAGGGAAGGTGTTTGTGATTGGGAAGGGGTTAGTGATGGGGGTGGTATATGTGGTTGGGAGGGGGTTAGTCAGTGATGGTGAAGGGGAGGGAGTTTGTGGTGGGGATTGTGATGGTAAAGGGATTGGGGTGGGGAGTGAGGGTGGGTGGGTTGGGGATTTGTGGTGGGGAGTGGGGGTTGGGGTGGTTAAGATGTGGAGGGGCATTGTGGGAAGGTGGAGTAGGCTTGTGGTTGAGTGGGTTTGTGCATGGGGTTGGGAGGGGTTTGTGGTGGGGGAGGGGATTTGTGTGTGTACACCAATAAGTACACAATAAGGCCAATAAAAAAGTTGACTTGCCCTTTCAGGACCAGAGTCTGGGTCGGACGGTCTTAATTTTTTTTTTTTTTTTTAATTTTTAATTTTTGTTGTTGTTGTTGAACAATTTAAAACAGGGAGATACTACACAAAAACATGTTTTAAAGATTTTTTTTTTTATTTTTTTTTTTTTTTATTTTTTTTAAACGAGCAGATACTACTCAAAAGCACTTTTTCATCTTTCCTTATTGTTATGTGCTTCTTTCATTTTTTGATTTTTCTTTGAAAAAAAAAAATAGCGACCCTAGATTTCCAAAAAAATGGGTCGGTCAGTCGGAAAGAGCAAGTCAACTTCTTTTTTTTTTGGCCTAAGAGTAGAGGATTCCCTGTTTGTTAATGTAATTGCGGCGTCGTTGTTCTACTTAAAATAATACTATCGTCTGCATTTATGTCAGACAATATAACACGGGTACGGTCTAAAAACAATACCTTTATTCTCATTCTTAAACAATCATACTTTAGACATTATATCAACGACATAAGTACATTTTAATGTCCACATTTGACAACTTTTACCTCTGCTAGGATCGAATAACCCACAAACATTCCATCCAATCACATGCGATGAGTAAACCATGCGTAAGCGTCGGGCGCCGGCATAAACGCAGGAGAAGCGCTAAAGACGCACTGCAGAAGTGCACGTTATGGAGCAAATCACGCATTGCGAAGGTCGGGCGCACCGTTAAAACGTAAGCCCCACCTCCCCGTGTTAAGTTGTCTCATCTAGATGTCGCGGATTTCTCTGAGAACCAATGAGATTGCTTAAACTTTCTTAGCTGTTTAAGAATGCACTTTCAATGAAAGCTTGAAAATTAAATTTCAAAAATTTAGTTTTTGCCAAAAATGACTGAAATTGCATCTTTTTTCTCGTAAAACGTAACCATGAATTGTTTTGAAGCCGAACACGTAGTGAAAGAAAACCACGTCATAAAATGGGATGACTCAAAGATTATTGCCAGAGATGAAACTAGAAATACTAGATGGATACGCGAATCAATTTGGATTCGTAGAAAAGGAGGCGTAGACCAACATAAGCACCTAATGAATGGCGACGAGGGGGCTTACCAACTCAGTCATCTTTACGACTCAGTGATCCAGAGGGCGTCATCATCCGATGACGTCATCAATAAACAGACTAGAAACACTAGCTCTGGATCAAACACAATCCACTGAGGAAGACAACCGATGTGTTGTCGAAACCCGTATGGAAAAAGTAAGTTTCCTAATTGGAATTTTCTAACGAAAATTATTATCATGTTCTTCTGAATTCCTGATGAAACTATTTCATGAACCTTATTATTACAATCATCATTCAGTGTGTAATTAATAATATACCATAAAATCTATAAAAGCTACTTACTAAATGTTGATAGTGCAATTTGAGCAGAAAAGACATGTTCATATATAATCCAAGGCAAACCAAAGAATATTTATAAATTAGATGTTGGCCTATTGTAAACAATACATTGTATTCTAGCCTAGAAATAATGATTGGAATCGCAAATGCAGTTTAGTTAGCATGTTCCTTTGAAAATGCAATTCTTGATCAAAAGTGACCAAAGTGGGATTCTCGGGAGATTGGGGTGAAATTTGATGGGATAATCTGTGTATTCGATAGAGGACTACGACGTACAACCATTCATTTTTTAAACAATAAACATGGGATGTAATTTTAATAATACCCCCCCCCCCCCTCCCCCAAATTTGTTGACACGCACGGTATCCCTTTCTACACCAATTGATGATAATTCTCAACAATAATAATTATGTGCAGCATTTTGATTATTGGCGTGCGCACACAAGTTCTATCCCATGGTGCACTAAGCCCCCATTATAAAAGATCTACAAATCTCTCTTTTGTCGTTAAAAAAACGTCCTCAGTTACCTAATAGTCAGTCAGTTTAAATGAACACAAATTTATCCTGGGCAGCCCAATGCTTAAGTGTGGACTGGTGGCTTGTATCACTCGCCTGTCACCCCTTCGACCCGGGTTCAATCCCCGGAGGGGATGGACATAATATTTTGTTATCCCCCTTTTACACCCCTCCGCTATTCCTAAGTCCATCACACTGCTACACTTCTAGGGTCATTGTTATTATGTACCTTGGCTAGTAGTTGTAGTAGGTACTTGGGTTTGCTTTGCAAGAGCATCTTGGATGGTTTCACGAACAACCTGTTCCATGGCTGCAGAAAACGGCACCAACACTTCATCCCTTATCTTCTTAGTGACAGGAGACACGCGTGTCTGGAAAGACATTTAAATATTTTTTATACACAGTACAAGTCTATATTTTAAAGTTGTCATTATATTAGACATTCAGATTTCACTGAATAACTTTTCATTTTATTTGATAAAGAATCAGATTTCTGTAACCATCAAACCAAACTTAGAGAGAACCTTTGCAAATTGTCTACAGATGAAATGAAATAAATTATAACTTGTTTGAGACATTTACATGTATAGGCTACAATTGTTCGACAGTATCAATGTCATCTTGTAAAATTATACTTTTTGAGACATTTATATCACGGGTATCAATTAACTTACATCACACACATTCTGTAAAACTTCCTGCTTAATCGCTTGAGTAAAGTGTTGAGGATGGAGGCTCATGAGACAAGCAACAAGATCTATTATATCACAGAAATAGCTATCGGTCTGTTGGTCGTCTATGCTCAAGTTGTTGTCAACTTTCATGTGAGAAAGGTTGTTTCTGATGTCTGAAACCTAAAAGAGGCAATATTTCAGAGTAGCATATGAGGGTTCTCCATACAAGTGAATATACTTTATGATTGTAAGCTAAGCTTAAAGGGAACAAGGTGATGTTGTCCTTCTTATACATTTCAATATAGGGAACCCCTTGTGGATACCCTTTTCACATTACTTGCATATACGAGGGTCGGTCAATAAGTAATGAGAGTGATCATGATATGGGTTGCATAAGTATGAGTTCTATTGAGGAAGTGCGATCAATACAAAGAATAGACCTTTGTCTTTCACAAAGGATTGAGTATGAACTGTGACGTCATAGCATTAGCTTGTATCCATTGCCATTAAGGGGGCTGTCAAGAGTCATTTCGTATTTTTCCGGAATTTTACTTTTCTTCATTTTTCAAAACTTCAGAGTGTTATCTATCAATACATGTAAAGACATTTTCAATTTCGAAATTCCAAGAGCCTATAGGCCTACGCTATGAACTAGCATTAGCTTATATCCATTGCCATTAAAGGGGTTCAAAGTATTTGGTGCCCTACGCCATTTAGGGTCCATTACTGAGGTGATTCGACAAAAATTGGTAGCCGTTTCGTGGGAGAGTAAAACCCCGGTAGTGTTTTCAAAAACAGGGATTAACACTTTTCATACAACCAATTCATCCTATTTTGTTTCTACAATAAAATCATCTCACCTTTTAATAATACTATACTTGGCTTAATCGCCTCCATGAAATTTCTCAAATCTCATCATTATCATCAGAATACTAGCAGAATCAAAATCACCAATGCTTCCGTGAGCGTGTCCGGGTGGAAGCCGTAAAACAAATGCCTTAGCTGCTTCAACCTGGTCATGATGGAGGATAGTTGGGTTGATGTTTGACCATTGTGGTAAACTTGGTGGTGAATTTGGCGGATTGTACAGAGCTCGTTCCACAGCATCTCCCCAATCGACACACGCCTTGCATGAACCTTTACTGGTTTTTGGTTTACCTCTGGTTGGACATGTTTGTGGTGAGGCAAATGGTGACAAGGTTTGTTGTGATTGTTGATGCCATGTTTCAAGCACAAGCTGGATGCATGGTAGTGATTTGGAGCAAACTAGTTGCACTCCTTGATGGCATCTGATATAATTGTCTTGATTAGTTGACATGATCAACTTTTATAAGAAAAGAAAAAAAAGACCCTGGGAATAAAAGAAAAAATCAGAGATAATTGTGACCATGACCATAAATAGCCGATTTGTCATAATCCAGTACTATATGTAACCGGTACGTCGCCGTGTTACAGTGAAAACAATAAATGAAGAGGTATTTTGCAAAAGGGCCTACATCCACTTTGGCTTTTATTGAGAAAAAGTCAAAAAACTGTTTCTAAATATTCAAGTTGAGCAATTGAAAAACTGAATGGATTATGAAAGAGGTACACTACATACCAATTGAAATTGAAATAAATTTTAAATGTGCTAGTTTTAATTTTTTTTAAAATCATGTTTACATTTTTTGAAAATTTGGATGTAGGCCCTTTTGCAACAAAACTCCATCTGTTTGTACATAAAGAAAAAATACCACACACAAAAAATCATTTATTTTAATCATTTCAAATAAATAAGTTTGATATTGAAATGTATAGGTCACAATCATATGTTTCAAGGAAATAAAGTCATTTTTTTCAAAAATACCTACATCTCATTGTAAACAGCCATTGAAGTTGTTGTTTTGTTGCAAAAGGGCCTGTATCCCGATTTAATTCTGGATACAGGCCCTTTTGCAACAAAACAACAATTTCAATGGCTGTTTACAATGAGATGTAGGTCTTTTTGAAAAAAATGACTTTTGTTTCCTTGAAACATATGATTTTTCCCTATACATTTCTATATCAAACTCATTTTTTGAAAAAATGCACCATAGCCCTTTTGCAAAATACCTCTTCAAATATAAAATGAGGCAAACTTTAACTAAACAACAGCGTCAAAGCTGTTCAACAATGAATCTATTACCACACTGCTTAACTCAGGAATTATTCGTGTTACACTTCATTAAAAGAACAAGGGACAAATCTTTACCAAGGTGTTAGGTTTTATTTCCAGAAAACCGAAAACAAAAATAAACAGGTACAATAATGCAATGATACAACGTTGTCAGTCAAACAATACAAAACACAACAATACAATGATACAGTAGATGACGATGTAATATTCACTCGATGATGAGTCAACCTAAATGGTGGACAAGTTTCAGTCCTCAGTGTCCTTTTTGGAAAATGAGAGTTCGTTGTCGATGGAGATTCACCGCTGTCCGCTGAGTCGTCTTGTTGCAGTTGGCCAACTGTTCCACAGCGTAGGGTAGCAGTCCAGAATCCTTGTTATCGATTTGCATCCAACCTCCAGAGGTTATCCTCAAGTTGGGTTCTGTGGCAAAAATCAGAAGAGCATGGAAAATACTTCAATGTAATAACAGTTGTAAACTGGAATTATTCTCTTGTAATACCAAATTCTGGATGAATTTTAGCAGAGCTGAAGTAACATGGTCTTCTCTCCAAAAACATTGAGATGAAACTGGCCATGAGTTAATCAATCAATTAACTCATTATAATAATCATGAATCAGCAATCTAATTTCTAAGAAGCTATTCATATTTCCATATTAAAAGATGATGGCTTTCCACTGAAGAACCGTGAATCGTTGCAATAACATAAATCATGAAATTGATCAATAATTGACAACATTGTATAAAGACAATTATAAGTGGCTACTAATTAATAAACACAATCAATAAGTTAAACAAGTTAAATCAATAAGTAAACAATAGTTTAAAACAACATCAAATGTACCATTTGAACGATAATGATTAATTAGTTCCATCCTTGTTCTATCCACCAAGAACAATAATAGTATCTTAAATAATAGTGCATGTTAACATATCCGGTCATCGACCTTTGTAAATTCATTCATAAATCGGGCATTATATGGCGTAACAAAGAAAAGGATAAAACTTCAGGGACAGTTGGTCAAAACATTAAACAGCCTCATGCACGAGGTCATCTCAAGAATGAGAGGTTAAAGTAATTCATTGGACTGTGGTGATGGGGATGAGAGTGAGCATAAGGTCATCTTTTGAGACATTTGAAAGATGACTCAAAATCAGATTAACCTGAGAATCATCTGGCTAGTGCCTTTCTATGGTTGTTTACAATGTAATATTCATTGGTTAGCCTTATGTTTCTAGTCATACTATCATGGGATTCTCATACCAATTCAAGGAAACACATACGATTACAACAATATTTAACCAACTAAGATAATAATTATGTATGCCAGTCTCCGAGGACTCAGTTCAGTAACCTGTATAGGCCTACGTGGGAACATTTAGTACCAGTGCGTACCATGGGTATCATACCTCATCCATAACTAACAATCAGGTCAGAGTGACCTGTGCCTATTAAATACAGGTTATTGAACAGTGCCATGGAGTCGAGGTTGCTAGTATCTGGCTATATACATTAATTTACGGAAGCAATGTTGTAAATTATAAAAGTTTACAAACTTTAACAAGTGTAAATATACTCAATTCTAGACTACCGGAAAGTAACAGTTTAACAACAAAACATTTCAAGATAAATTCGACATATGTGACTTATGAAAAGTTGAAGAAATCAATTATACACAATCAATCATGAACATTGCTTCAGTAGATCAAACTCAAGTTCTACTTAAAATATACTAAAACTACAAAGATAACAAAATACAATCATACCTGTGGCAAAAATCAGAAGAGCATTGAAAAATACTTCAAAGAAATAGCAGTTGTAAACTGGAATTTATTCTCTTGTAATACCAAATTCTGGATGAATTTTAGTAGAGCTGAAGTAACATGGTCTTCTCTCCAAAAACATTGAGATGAAACTGGCAATGAGTCATCTCTCAAACTTGTGAAGTTGCCAGCCCAGAAGTTGCTAAACTCTAAAACTATTAGATGTTGAAGTGGTGACTCATCAAATAAAATGTATTAAGAAACAGACAACTTTTGGTAGGCCTGGCCTTCTTGCCACATTGGATATAATACAAAAATGTAGGGGGCCCAATTTTCCCGATTGTTACATATATTTAGCTAACTACCATAATGTACCTTTGTAAGCAGATAGGTTAAAAGTGGTACTTGGGTTAAACCTGTTCTGGAGTTTCGTTTATCCAATGGGAGATTTGTTGGCACGGCGCAATGAGTTTAAGTAAATCCTCTTTAGGTCAGGGTGTTGTAAGATTGACAGGGAAATGAAACAGGGTGTACTACGTATTCTATAAGCATGCACTATAAATTTGTTGGACGCCTCAAAAGGTGTTCTGGTTATAAACACAAAAGATGTTCTATGATTTTAAACTTTTATATGGAAATATTTACTCACATTTCTGTTTTTCTTCTTGTTTTAGCAGTATCCTATATCCACAAATAATATATGAAAAACATCAACATCTGTAATATCATTACTTGATTTAGTCAGCTGAAAATTGAACGTGTTCTATTCTAAACACCGTGTTAAACAAAGGAACACCTTTTTTACACCTTTCGTAACGCCTTTTCTGTAACAGCTTGGGAACACCAATGTGCTCTCGAGCGTGTCCATAGAACATCTTTGGCGTTAATAACCAGAACACCTTTTGAGGCGCTAGGCGTCCAAAAATAGAGTGTGGTAATGGGGTTTGGGGGGCAAATTATGGGGCACTTTTAGGGGCAGGGACAGAGTTTAACGTCATAGGTTTAAATTCGATACCACTCAGATATCGATGGTAACGATCACGTAGATATCAATAAGTCACTCAATGAAATGGTTTTGTTTTTCTTAATGAAATCGATTGGTCTAGTCTAATTAACCTATTTATGTTTACTGGTGAAAGACGATTTCACTCATCAAGAAATCGTGAGAGACTTTGAGGGAAAAGTGGATAAACATGATAAAGGATTGGATATCGACAAAGCCTTTAACAGAGTGATACCAAAACATCGGGACAAATTTGAAGGAGTGTTGTTCCGTCAGTACGAAAAGGAAGACAACGAGGAAGACGATGATGATTGAAGAACTCTTGATAAATTGTCTCAATATATTACAGTGTTAACCGTCCTCATACCGACAAAGGCCTACATACATGTACATGCGGAGTGACACAGGGCTTAATTTTGAAATCATTGGACATTTATAAACGGTAAACACTTGCAGCAATGACTGATTGAGTTAAATTAATGTCCCATTATGCAGATGCAGCCAAGAGCTACCACTACACCGTTTTTGTCGGCTTTTCTCGTATATTATTATTTTACGTCATTTACTAATTTGCCATTACGTCATTTACTTGCATTTGTTTGAAGAAAGGAAGTAAATTACACATACACAGGTGAAGAGGTCCAATGGTTTGCCGTCGCACAAGAATACAAATGTATGACGCATCACATCAAAACATACCACTTATTAGTCTCCAGAAATGAAAAATTAAGATTCATGTCACAAATATGTATTCCAGCTTTCAAATGACACCTTACTTACTAAAATTGAACATGAAACAAAGATTGTATGCAGCTTGAAGGGTTATGAATTTGGTTTTATTTTATTTATTTTTAATCGTTTTCTTTTGCTAATGAGGTTTGCCGTTTTCTTTTTCTAATGAGGTTTGCCGACATCTGGTCTGTTTTGCTGTGATGGGTCACAATTTGCTTCTGTTCTGTACAGATAGTCCCTTACGTTAGGTGCCTCCTAGATCACCAAAATGGCAATCTTTTATGAAATTTATGAACACCCCTGAACTTTAGAAGCCATGTACATGTACTAAACGGCCTGTGTGATGAGCCAACACCCCTAACAAACTGATAACTGTCTTATTCTCTAGGTATCCCAGAATCCATCACGATATTTGAATTGAATCACCATTGTGACAAAGATAATATATGTCAGCTGATGGCTTCATTCAATATATTTGTGTTGCATTGTGGGATTGCTTGTTACATGTTCATGTCACATGACTGCTGCTTTAACAAACATAATGGTTTCATCAGTCTGATATGATATTAGAGTAAATATTTATTTGCTTTGTATTCAATAAAAACAAATACATTTTTCTATCGGATATCTCATCGAAACCTTTTGACCTGCTTCTTTAAAGGAAATCCTTGCCATGGAACTTCAGCGCTCAGATATGTAGCATTTTTGTTATACAGACCACATCCGTAGGTTAAAGTTTTTAAAGGAGGTGTCCTGCAATCATAAAAGTGTGCATTTAATGTTAGAAAAATAACTATCGAGTCCAACTTTTGTAATCATATAGAATAAAACACCACACTTATGAAAAAAACACAAATAAAAACCGCAATCTCTCAACATGCACTTTTTAAAATTCGCGGCGATCGAAAGTCCCAGGGTCGATGATGACATAGTTATACAATGCACATGCGCTAATTTGAGCACTGATACCCATGACGTCATCGACACCGGGACTTTCGATCGCCGCGAATTTAAAAAAAAAATGCATGTTGAGTGATGGCAGTTTTTATTCATTTTTGTGACTAGTATGGTGTTTTGTTCTATATAATAACGTAATTTCGGCTCAATAATTATTTTTCTAACAATAAATGCTCAATGTTGTGCTTGCGGGACCCTTCCTTTAAAAGTGCCGAGTTAAGATCGAATCGGCTTTAGAAAGATTAAAATCGCCTGTATGGACGTCGCCATATTGATCGAACCTAACGTATGACGAGACAGTTACGAGATTAACACATCTCTGTTTTATGTATTAATATTATCGATTGATGCATTTAATTCTTGCGTGAACATGTGCAGCGATATTTCGATTTATGCATTTAATTCCTGCGTGAACATGTGCAGCGACCTGCTGCTGATAAGGCGGTTTTAGTAACGATTACGTCACAATATTGGATATGGCTATTCCATCAGCACTTTCGACACAGACAACCTGGCGCGAATTTCAAATTATCACGGGTTGGGGATGTGCTGTTTCTATTCGTTTTATTGAGTCAGAAAGTGATGAAGAGGATGATGACGATGATGAAATTAGTTCTGACCTTGAAGACAATACATGGCGTATCAAGACTGAATAGAAAAGGTCGATGACACAATTGAAGAGATACGGACTGAGAAATATGAAAAGTACATTAACCAGGGCACGGACGAGGACGATGCGGAAGAAAAGGCCAAATTAAAGACCTTGTGGGAAGTCAAGAAAAACTTCTAAAACAACTAAAAACTATCTATCCAGTTTATACCTATCGTGGAAGATCTTGAAGAAAAAGTGGATATAGGATTAACAAATCCTTGAACAGAGTGATACCAAAACACCGGGACAAATTTGAAGGATTGTTCCATCAGTACGAAGAGGACAACAACGACTAGGACGCTGATGATTAAAGAACTATTGTTGATAAATTGTCTCAACATATTACAGTACTAATCGTCCTCATACCGACATAGGCCTACACACATAGTGGAGAGCTGATGTACCGACACACAGCTTTGAGAAATCACTGTACACCATTTATAAACGGCTAAAACATGTGTTCAGCATAGCAATGAATGATTGAGTTAAATTAATGTCCCATTATGCAGATGCAGCCAGAGCTACCACTACCACTTGCCCGCCTTTGTCGGCTTTTCTCAACTTTATGGCGGCCAAATCATATCATTATTTTATATTTTTTTAACTTATTTGCCATTACGTCATTCACTTACATTGATATTGCCACTATTGTTGAAAAAAGGAAGTAAATTACACATACACAGGAGAAGAGGTCCAATAGTTTGCCGTCGCACAAGCATACACATTATGACCCATCAATTATCAAAACAGACCACTTATATAACTTAAGATTCATGTCACAAAGATGTATTCCAGCTTTCAAATGACATCTTACTTACTAAAATTGAACACGAAATAAAGATTTTATGCAGCTTGAAGGGTTATGAATTCGGTTTATTTCCATTATATTTTTAATCGATTTTTTTCATTTGCTATTTTCTTGCAAATGAGTTTTGCCGTCAACTGGTCTGTTTTACTGTGATGGGTCACAATTTGCTTCTGTTCTGTATAGATAGTCTCTTACGTTAGGTGCCTCCTATATCTCGCAGTCAGTGATCAGGCTATGTAGATGTCATTGACGATAACCCTGCATTTAAAATAAATTGACATGCGCCAAATCAACAGTTTGTCAAGCTTGTTGATGAATGGTACTATCAAGGGCGCCAATCCGTTTTCAGACATGGGGGGGGGGAAATTAAATGTTAAAATAATAGTTCTGGGGAGCACGAGGGGGTGTTCGCCACCAATGGCGTATCCAGTACTGTTTTGATGGGGAGGGGGTTCGGTCAAAGCAAATTCCTAAAACCATCTTGTTAATTTTAAGATTAAAACATTGAAACTAATACGCGCGAAGCACGCAAACAAATTGTGATTTTAACACTAAAAAGGTACAGTATGGCGATTTTAAACGTCCTCCGTTTTCCCATTATCGACGGCGAACCTGTTTAAAATATTTATAATTTGTTTAATACCCGTCGTATATGCCTATTATTTCTATGTCCTCCACAATATTTCGAATATTTGGTGTAGTTTGAGGGGCATCATAATGTTAAAGCCTGTGCGCGAATATTTTTCCATTTTTATTTTTTGAACTGAAATGGTCATGTGAAACCTCTCTGATCTGTCTTAAAAAGCTTGGACGACGAAACATTGAAACTAATAGCGCGCGAAAAGTAGCATTTCTAACACGGAAATGGTCAAGTATGACGTTTTAATATCCCCCACATAATATTCAGAAAATTTGGTGTGGTTCGAGACCCATTATAATGTTGGAACCTGTAGAATGCCGTATACGGTATGCGCGCTACGGCAACATTTTTCAGTTGAACTAAAACGGTCATGGAAAACTGTCGTGAAGCCATCTTGTTAAGCTTGTTGACCTAATACGCGCGAAATTGGCGGTTCTAACACTTAAGTGGTCCAGGGTGACGTTTTTAAGGTCCCCACATAATATTCAGAATATTTGGTGTACTTCGGGACCCATTATAATGGAGAAACCTATAGAAGAAACGCGCCAGCTCATGAACTAAAAATGGTCATGGAAAAGTGTCCTGAATTAAGCCATCGTGTCAAGGTTGAATAATGAAACATGCCAACGAATACGCGTGAAGCGCGCAGAAATTGGCATTTGTAACACTTAAATGTTCCAGTACGACATAATATATAAAATTTGATATGGTTTGAGACCCCCATAAACTGTCCTAAAGCCATCTTGTTAAGCTTGAATAATGAAACATTGAAACTACCCCGCGCGAAGCGTGCAAAAAATGTATTTCTAAGACTGAAATGGTCCAGTATGACGTTTTTTAACGTCACCCATATAATATTTTGAATATTCCGTGTGGTTCGCAGCGCCGTAAGTAGATTTTTGATATGTGGGGGTGCAAGAATTGAGTCAACCGACAATAATATTTCGAGGAAACAAATGCGCGCGTAGCGCGTGAACATTTTTCAATTCACATTTATTTGTGCTATGATTGAGGTACATTTTTGCCTCAAACAAGCTTCTATCCCAAACATATTACATCTTTGGGACACACGCGCTATGCGCGCATGTGTCCCAAAGATGTAATCCGTTTGTGTACTTTTGACCATCATAATTCCATGATTTCTCTTGTCAAACTATTAGGTGTTTCTAAAATGTTCTATTTCGATCACATGCAAACTCAAAACATGGGAAGGGGGGATATTTGATAGTATGTCCACCCTACCTCAAACCATGGGGGGGGGGGGGGGGGGGCATGTGAGTACGTCCCCCTCGTCTTACCAGGATTGACGCCCCTGGGTACTTTTAACCACAATTTGGAGATTTTTAAAACTAAAATGGCAATCTTATATGAATTTTGGTAGAAGTAACGCCCCCAACTTAGCCATTGTAATCCACCGACTTATTTACTGATATATTAATAAACACGTTAAATTCAAGTTACTGTATAGGCTATAAAGTTGCGGAGATATATCAACCTGCAAAATGAAGCATTTTAAGCCTATGACTTGACTTAATAGTTTTTCCCCAGGCTAAGAGAGCATAGGCCTAAATGTAATTAAGTTCTCAATTCTAAATATATATATATAAACACTATACCTTTATCTTGGAGATTAACGCCTGGTCAAGGAACCAATAGAAAAAGTTTGAACAATGGCCTCCGTTTGTACATGTACGTGTAATGCACGGCCTGTAATGAGCCAACACCCCTTTAGGTATCCCAGAATTCATAACGATATTTAAATTGATTCGCTATTGTGACAAAGATCATGTCTGTCAGCTGATACTTTATTCTATATATGTTTGTGTTGCATTGTGGGATTGCTTATTACATGTTCTTGTCACATGACTACTACTATAACAAAAACAATGGTAACAGTTTTATCAGTTTGATATTAGAGCAAATAAGTTATATTCAATAAAGCAAACAAATGTTCGGACTATCTCAACGGTTTATCTATTTTTTGATAATAACCATGACATTTATAAAGTTAGGAGTGATACCTTTGGACCTGTTCTTGAATTTAATTTATTATTGCCCGCAAAGGTACTGGACTAGGTTTAATAGATAGATAATAATCTGCTCAAAAAAAGTTTGGAATATTACATCGTTTACTTATATTTGATAGGATTGCCACTATTTGAAAAAAAGAAAGTAAATTACACATACACAGTTGAAAAGGTCCAATAGTTTGCCGTCGCACAATAATACACATTTATGACCTATCATATCAAAACAGACCACTTGTTAGTCTCCAGAAATGAAAACGTAAGAGTCATGTCGCAAAGATATATTCCAGCTTCCAAATGACATTTTACTGGCCCTGTCACACATACGGTGATCAGGCCAGCGATCGCACTGCGCTATAAAAAGTGTATAACACGCAGTGAAAGCGCGGAAAACTGTCCATTTTTAAATCAATGTCACCAAACCCTTTCACAAACTGCTGCGATCAGACCGGCGCTTATATTACGCTGAAACATTATCAAAACGCCAAGCCAAACGCCTCAAGATCTCCACATACCCCTCAGTGACGCAGTGGGAACTGACTGGGACTTCAGAGGGTCGTGAGAGGATCCCCATGGTCGCCCTTGAGCGCCAGTGCACCACGCTTGTATTGTGCATGCACAAAATAAGCGTGGAGGTTCCGCGTTCTGTTCAGAGCGCTGTAATGACTCAGTAGCGGCGAAAAGTGAGCGTCCCGTCGACGTAGCAAGGACGCATACAAACTACTTGTCCTCTGCGACTGCAGTAAAGGTTCGTTCACACTAGGCGATGTTTGCTGTGCGATGCGATGCAGCAGCAGCTGCAGTAGCCGTACTTCCACCGCAATGTACGCAATGTACGGTAATTCGTCGCGGGTCACGCCGGGTCAACGCAGGTCACCGCATGCGATGGCATTTCAGTGCCGTTTGGCAAAATATGAGAGCGTCAGCGTCAACGCAATGCGTCGCAAACTGCCGCAATGGCAGTTAAATATGTTTTAACTCCATTGCAATAACGTACCGCACCGCACAGTATTACGTTTTAGTGTGAACAAACCTTTGCTGTCAGGAGACAAACACATCACATGTGATATTATCACTATAATATCATGTTTAATGTATTCAGATTAAACAAAAATGTTATTGATAATACACCTGTTTAAACTCCCGCCAATAGAGTTTCATGGCTATACAAAGGTAGCATTATCGCATTACGCTAAGCTAGGATAATGCTCTCTCATCTAAATAGGATTTAAATAACAATCAATGTGATTAGAGCTTTAAACGTGGGTCATTGTTATTCCTTCTGTATCTACTACAAGGAGTATAATGTACAGTCTTAAAAATAAGTAACTGACCAGGTCGGTAATATGCCTTCAACCCTATCGGCGAGTGCACCAATGGCGAGTAGCTGAAGAATAGCGCTACCCTCGCTAGTAACTGAGGCGTAACCAAAACATTTGAGAGCACCAAACCGGGGTAAGCTGCTAGGCTAGTAACTTGCGAGTCGCGATATTGGAGGCTGGTTTGGTGAGATCATGAACAGTGAGGCAAAATCTTATGGAAGGAAGACAGTAACGGGTGTATAAAGCCAATTTGAACTCATTGCGAACCAGTGATTGCTCAATAGTGTACAATTTATTGTTTGTCCCACAATCATGTCATACACATCTTTTTCTTTATCATTGAATGCTATCAGTGAATCAGGAAATGTTGGGTCCTGATCAACAGTTTTTACAATGTTTTCCCCAATATTAAAGTCAATTACAGTTGGTTTCCCGCTGCTTAGGGAGAGAGAGCGGTATTTGCTTGGCTTTAGGGTGAAACCCATACTGGATGCTTAGTTTCATCTTTTAGGGGGACGATGCTGATTAATGTGGACATTTACCTCGTTAGTTACTATTCTGGTGTTACTCGCCAGTTTTGCTCTTAGAATTACATCGTTAGTAAGTTACGCTACAGTTAGGGCTGCTAGGGAAGTAGCTTACCTCCCTATAAAGTGGTGCACTCGGCCGATATGTGTTATATGTATGTGTTGTATATGTATAACCTAGGTAGTAACTTATTTTGAGGACTGTATATAATTTGAAAACGTGTTGAGAAGGTACTAGAAGCACAGACAGCGACTTATAAGCGCAATTTGATCGCAGCAGAGCATAAACAAGCGCCGCGCTTTGTATGGGCCTCAAAGGCGATCATTGGGACCCTACCCCGCTCTAGATGATTGGTCTTGTAAAGAGGAGGAGACGCGGACACCGCTACAGCAGCTAACTACATTAGCTGCGGCAACTGAGGATGAGATCAGCAAGATCCTGTCTGATTCACCTACAAAATCATGTGAACTGGATCCCATCCCCACATCTTTGCTTAAGAAATGTGCAGATGTAATAGTGCCTGTGATAACAAAAATTGTTAACAAATCGCTTCACTCTGGTGTTTTCCCAAATATTCTGAAGAATGCACATATTCGCCCACTCCTGAAAAAACAGAACCTGGATCCAAATATATTAAAGAATTATCGTCCAGTATCCAACCTGTCTTTTTTGGGGAAAACTCTTGAACGAGTTGTTTTAGCGCGATTACTACCTTTTATTCAACAACACAACCTACATGAAGTCAACCAGTCTGCATACCGTGCATCCCACAGCACAGAGACAGCACTACTCAAAGTACAGAGTGATATATTACAAGAAATGGACAGTGGTAAGATAACCCTACTTGTGCTGCTTGATCTATCTGCTGCATTTGACACTATTGACCATGAAAAGCTGCTGACCTGTTTGCAAAACACTATTGGTGTTGATGGTGTGGCTCTTGACTGGTTCAAGTCCTATTTTACTGGTAGGTCTCAAGCCGTGTGCATTAATGATGCCATCTCTGATGCTGCTCCCCTTGACTATGGATTACCCCAAGGATCATGCATTGGACCAGCTCTGTTTCCCATATATACTAGGCCTCTTGGAAACATTATACGCAATCATAAGCTACCATATCACCTTTATGCAGATGATACACAAATATACAAGTCTGTCAAACCCATACAAGCCGATGTCGATGAAGCAATTCAGAAAATGGAGAGTTGTATTGATGAAATACGCGCTTGGATGAATGCCAACTTTCTTAAACTAAATGATTCCAAAACTGAATTTATTATCATTGCTTCGAATTACCAAAAGGCAAAAGTCAACATTCCTTCCATAAGAGTTGGCTCGGAAAATATTGTACCTTCTCTAGATGTCCGCAATCTTGGAGTGATGTTTGACAGCGGTTTAACAATGGAGAAACAAGTGTCTACTGTGTCAAGGGGTGTATGTGCGTCAATAAGGAACATTGGACGTGTCCGTAAACATCTTACATGTGATGCAGCAAAAACCATTGTAAACGCTCTCATAATTTCTAGGATTGACGCTTGCAACTCTCTCTTATTTGGTATTTCTGATTTTTTATTATCCCGACTTCAACGGTTACAAAATATGGCAGCTAGACTAATCACACTTACTAGGAAATTTGACCACATCTCCCCTGTCTTAGCTGATTTACATTGGCTACCTGTGAAGCAACGCATTGTCTTCAAATACTCTTTACTCGTTTACAAAATACAACTTGGTAAAGCACCCGTATATCTTGCTGACTCTGTTCAACCATACACTCCTCGGCGTGCTCTTCGTTCGTCAGAGCAAGGTCTCCTAAAATTGAATCGTACAAAAACACAGTGGGGCAACAGAGCCTTTGGGATTGCAGCGGCAAGAATATGGAACAATTTACCTGCTGTCGTCCGATTAAACAGCAATATAAACCGTTTCAAAAAAGACTTAAAAACCCACTTATTTAAAGTGGCTTTTACTCAATAATCTTTTTGTAGTCATCTGATATGTTTTGTGCTCTATTGACTGTATACCTTGTTTGTAAATGCAAAAGCGCCATGAGCGCCATTTATGGCGGATACCGGCGCTTTATAAGTTTTCATTATTATTATTATTTAGATGGTGTCCACTGCGTCCCCATTCGGATCTTAGAGACCTTACTGTGTCTTGCATGGCTTTTTTCAGCGCAACGAGAGCGCAAGGCCTGATAGCCGTATGTGTGACAGGGGTATTACTAAAATTGAACATGAAACAAAGATTGTGTGCAGCTTGAAGGGTATGAATTCGATTTTATTTTCATTATATTTTTAATCGTTTTCATTTTGCAAATGAGGTTTGCCGACAACTTGTCTGTTTACTGTGATGGGTCATAATTTGCTTCTGTTCTGTATAGATAGTCTCTTACGTTAGGTGCCTCCTAGATCTCGCAGTCTATGATCAGGCTATGTAGATGTCAATGACGATAACCCTGCATTTAAAATAAATTGACATGCGCAAAATCAACATTTTGTCAAGCATTTTGATTTTTGATGAATGGTACTTTCAGGGGCGTCAATCCGTTTTCCGACCGGGGGGGGGGGGGGGGGGGGGGGCACACACATTTGATAATGACAATTGAAATGTTAAAATAATAGTTTCTGGGGGAGCACGAGAGGGTGTTCGCCACCAATGGCGTATCCAGGACTGTTTTGATGGGGGCAAATCAAATTCCTAAAACATCTTGTTAATCTTAAGATTAAAACATTGAAACTAATAAGCGCGTGGTTTGAGGGGCATCATTTTTATTTTTTGAACTCTGAATCCGTCTTATAAAGCTTGGACGATAAAACATTGAAACTAATAGCGCGTGAAAAACTGCATTTCTAACACGGAAATGGTCAAATATGACGTTTCAACGTCCCCCACATAATATTCAGAAAATTTGGTGAGGTTCGAGACCCATTATAATGTTGGAACCTGTAGAAGATATGCGCGATACGGCAACATTTTGAAGTTGAACTAAAATGGTCATGAAAAACTGTCGTGAAGCCATCTTGTCATTACGGTTCTGTTCCCTGTACATATTTTTTTTAAAATTATAAACACAATACCTTCATCTTGAGAATTAACGCCTGGCAAAGGAATCAACAGACACAAGTTGCAACAACGGCGTCCGTTTGTACATGTACGAGTACGTGTAATACACGGCCTGTGATGAGCCAACAACAATTTAGTCATCCCAGAATTCATCACGATATTTAAATTGATTCTCCATTGTGACAAAGATCATGTCTGTCAGCTGATACTTCATTCTGTATATGTTTGTGTTGCATTGTGGGGTTGCTTATTACATGTTCATGTCACATGACTGCTGATGTATCAAACACAATCAGACAATGGTAACAGTTTT
>CM069443.1:80614654-80863348 GCA_035610835.1 Ophiura sarsii
TACAATTATATAAACCCCTATCTTAAAATGATTCTAATTACTTCATATAATCATCATTTAGTACTTATGATAAACTATCTTTGATAATTAGCAAGCTTTTCATGTCCCAGGCAGGGGAAGTATTAGTCAATATGACAATGATAACCCAATGGTTAATATAAACAAAAAACAGTGAATAAATTGCATAAATCATGGTATTTCGTCATTGCAGATATCTTTACAGACACCATCCTAACTATAATAAAGATATAATTCATAATACCGAGGTTTTAAACCATTCTAAAGCAATTTCATGCCATATTGTAATCATTCAATAGCAGAAATTGTGGTATTAGGCACAAAATGCACCCACAGTGTCTTATAATTAGTAAAAATGTTAATTGTTTCATATTCTATTCACATTTAACAATACAGAGTCATGTTTTATTGACACTAACAACTAATTTTCAAAATGAATTTTACAATTTTGATAAAGTTTTTCCATGTGGACCAGTTGCCCCATAACCCTTTGGACCACTTGCCCCAACAAATGACTCAGCACTTTGTCGAGATGAAAAAAATAGTCAAGCACGCCTGTGACATAATGAGTTTTACGCCAACATTTTTCAAAACATACCACCATTTGTCATGATAATCAATAACTCCAAAACCTTCCAGAAAAAAGGCAAAAAGTAGACGAGGGTCTTTAGTTAAAGTAAAATACGGTATACTTTGTTATTTACAAATTCATAAACAAATAACTCTACCAAATTAATACCCGTAATAATGATTTAATTTGTAGCCTTCTTTAAATGATAATATTGACCTCAAATCCACACTATATGGTTTTAATCATAGTCCCTGAGCACACCATAAAATAGCACCGATCATAGCATATTATGATGACTGTATATACTGCATATTAGGCCTATATATTTACTGTTGCATATCTACAATATGAAGTACAATAAACATGATCTAAACTCATCTTCATAAATCGTCCATACTATCTGTTAATTTTCGATCAGTCACTGAAGGAGGTGGCTTCAAAGATCTGGAGAATATCACATGTGAAAATACCCTAAAGTTGCAAATGTTTTGGCATGTAGAAGGTAAGGATATATGTCAAATTGTACGACTTATGTTCAAAAGAAAGCAGTATGCCCATACCATTACAAAAACCTTCATTTTGGACCAGTTGCCCCGTGGACCAGTTACCCCATATTCCCCTATAGGTTCATTGCAAGGCGAACCTTTGTTGGGCATAACGTTGACTTTAAAGGGATACTGCTGTTATTAATATCTCGTATCGAAGTCACATACGGTAGGCCTAAAACATGAACAGTAGTCATAGACCGATTTTTGTTTCTACAATATTTAACGACTGTGGGACATACTATCATGTAGGTGTTATTTTGGTGACCGCATCCTGAACCTCAGAGCATCAATGAGCAATTATCAAAATATCATCATGCATCATCGCTACATGCACCTGCCCTTTAATGTATGATTTACTCATAGGTGCTGACATTGCTACTAAAGGGTTTTCCCCCAAGTATGGAGTGCTGTGACATTTTATAATCTTCTATTATTTTTCTCCATAATAGTCCTTTTAACACTTCATAGAAATGTATGCGGAACGTAACATAATAGTCATAATGTAATTTTGTGTTAACAATGTAAAAGAGAGCATACAGTACCGGGACTTTAACTGCCGAGAAGGTAACCTTTTCAATAGGCCTAGATGCGGAACGTAACATAATAGTCATAATGTAGTTCTGTGTTAACAATGTAAAAGAGAGCATATACCAGGACTTTAACTGCCGAGAAGGTAACCTTTTCAATAGGCCTAGCTATATCTATAAGTATAAGGCCTAATTTAAAAAAAAAATTAAATCACCTGCTTTTGAATACTTTAAGACAGCAGTACACGCAAAAAAGCCGAAAATGAAAGCAAACAGTCAGAAACTTTAATACTTTGTTCAATTTTTATAATAGGTATGTATTTTGTTTCTATTTTTTTTAATTTCCTCCCTCAAAATAATAAACATATTCAGGGTCGGCGATGTTTAGGGTCGGTCGGGTTAGGCCAATCAAATATTTTTGTTTAGGCCTAATCTATTAACCTATATAATGTATACACTGAACAAAACGCTAATGGATATAATGGGCCTACACATGTGTTACACATCCATTTTATATTGGTTACTTATCTGCCAGTATAGTGCGGGGTGTTGGGGGGGGGGGGCAAAAAATGAAAGTGAACCGACAAGTTTGTCTGACTAAATAAATGCGTGCGTAGCGCGCGTAAATTTTCGACTATACACTTATTTTGTTGCTATGATTCAGGTACATTTTTGCTCTAAACAAGCTTGTACCAAAACATATTGCCTTTCTGGGACACGTGCGCGCGTAGCGCGCGAAAAATTTCCATCTGTGTACTATTGACCATCATAATTCCATGATTCCTCTTGTCAAATGAACCGACAGTGCCAATCTCAACCGACACGACAGTCAATATAAGTGAACCGGGCGACCCCCCCCTCTGGCTACGCCACTTCTCCTTTCACACCGGGCCGGACATACGAAAATGTCTGTCTGTGTTAATAAAATACAATGTAATGTATATTTTGACATCTTCGTCGTTATTTTCATGTTCTATCTTTTCAGATTATGCCGACTGATATATGAGTTACCGAGCATTCATCACAAGTATTGCCCTTGTCATCACGTATGATGACAAAACAACGCAAATTTATCCATCTTCATAGCGGAGGTCACGGGTGCTTCTCTCGCAACGGAGGTCACGGGTGCTTCTCCCACAGTGGAGGTCACGGGTGCTTCCCTCGCATCATCTTTACCTTGATTGTGTCTGTGTGTTTTATATCGTCTGTCGTAGCATCTTCACAAATACCGCTCGATGGCGCAGACGATGATGATGTCATATCTAGTCGCATATTGGGACCTTCCCAATTGCTGTTGCCACCTTCAGGTTCAGGGGAAGATCCGGACTATGCCCATCCACTATCAGAACATATGGCCGAAGGTATGTTTGACGGGATGTTTTAGGAATGGTTTCAATTAAAGAGAGGTTGTCGGTTGCCGGTATTTCAAAAATCTAATTCGGCCATTTTCGTGTGTGTACTTGATTATTTTGTTCCCGCGTTGTAGTTATTTGCAAAATACTTCACTCGTAATTCTTCGCATTTAAGGGTACTATCAACCCTTTTTCATGAAATTTATCAAACACTGTAACTTTTAAACTAATAATGTAATGTACATAAAAGCATAATTTTTTCAAATGAAATGAGTCGGAGGATCCATTTTTGGTTTTAAATTTCACAAAAAATAGTGATTTTTACATTTTTAAACCAAAAATAACTTGTTTGGCGCCAACAATTTTCAGACAACCTAACAAAATCAGTTTTTGATTGAAATTTTAAACATTTCACCAAAATCATCTAAAGTTAATTATCTAATTGTTGGCGCCAAAAAAAGTGATTTTTGGGCAAAAATTTAAAAATCACTATTTTTAGTGAAATTTGATACCAAAAATGGATTCTCTAACTCATTTCTTTAACAAATGTATACTTTTATGTACATCAAATTTATAGTTTAAAAGTTACAGTGCTTGATCAATTTGACGCCACACAGGGTTGACACTTCCCTTAATTGAATGTAGACCTAAGTAAGTATTTATACACCTCCTGACAAGCCTAAGAAAGGGCTTACATTCCAAGGAATGTCTTTGCATCATCATACTATACTACAGTATATGACCACTGTATTATCATGATTATTGCATCATGAACATGGATTTGGCCTAGAGTTTGCTGTAAATTCGACACTGGATTTGGGGAGATTGGGGTAGTCAGTCAGTAGTTTGGCATTTGTAGGTTATTTCCTCCACATTAACATCCAAAATCTCTAGCTTTTTCCTAAATGGTTTAATTTTACACGATTTCACTGTTTCCACCAATTTAGAGCTAAAATCCCTGATCTTAGGATATAGGCAGCATGTCGTACCTAAGATAGATCATTGGCCCGTAGCGAAAAAACAACAACCTGGTTATTCCTTATTTATAAGCAGATCACATATAGATCTTCACTAAAAACCATGATTTGAATGAACCAGTTTACTCTCAAGGTAAACAAAATTAACACGAATTTGGCCTCTTAACCACACAAAGCAATAGAGAATTGATTTGGTGGTGTGGAAACTTCAATAGAAATCGTTTAAGGATGTTAAGGCAAGCAAATCACAAAAATGACGATAACGATCGCACTATATATAGCGACAGTAGGGTATCTAATTAGTATACGTTTTTACCGGTGTTCGAAGTTTTACCCCCTGGGCAGGGGCGGACTGGGTCCTAAAAGCGGCCATGGCAAAATTATTAAAGCGGCCCTTTTTGACCATGTCAGTGTTTTTCAAATTTTCGTAAAAGGTTGCCCCAAATTTTTCCTAGTCAGTCACCTCGTGAATTTCACGTAAGTGTGTGGGGGGGGGGGGGGGGGGGGGGGGGGGGGTGGGGGGGATGAGAAATTTGAGTCCAAAACTGCCCGAAAAATGCTTTACACAAGTGAGTAACCGGCCCTGAGAGGCCCAGAACCAAGCGGCCCAAAGCGGCCCATGTGGCGATCGCCACAACGCCACAGTGGCCAGTCCGCCCCTGCCCCTGGGGTCTACCTGTCTATCTTACAGTGGTTCTGATTGGTTTATTACAAAATGTACTCATATGAATAGCCAATTCAAATGCAGCTTGTAAAATGTTTCACTCCCATCTTTATCAGGGATACAATTATTCTAACAATGTCTCTCATTGGTGCAATACATGATGTATCCATCTTTCTGACCAATCGGCCGGTAGTTCTCAGGGGGTTAAAGGTATATAGTTCGGAATGATTGTGATTGACAACATTTCGCATTCCTTGTTATCTCCTGTTGTTTAGGTTCAGGTTCAGGCGATTCTGAGCAGCACGCACCATTTGTTTTTACCACCGATCAATCTGCGCCAATTGGGCAGGTCTTCGAAGAACGAACCACTGGATTTAAACAAACTGTCATGTCTACATCATCACCTGAAATTATTGACGGTGACGATGGATTTATGATGATCACCGATGAAGCGGTAAAGACCTCTTCGCCTACAAGAACTCCAAAAACGAAATCCTCTTCTACAACACCTGGAATAATTGAAGGTGATGATGGGTTTATACTCATTACCGATAAAGCGTCAAAGACTTCTTCATCGTCTTCAAAAACTACTAAAACCAAATCGTCTAATTTGAACATCGCTAAAGACATTAAAACGACGTCGAATTTAAAACGTGCCGAAGTTGATGATAACATTTCAGGTGTAGACGCAACAGCTTCAATAACAACTCCTTCCACTGATCATCACACATCTGGAGGTACACAATATCTTATTGAAATTTTAGAAGAAATTACGGATAGCTATTCCGTGAGTGCTTCGAATCAAAGGTTGACACCCTCTTCTCTTGAAAACGAAGATATTATTCCAGTCAGTGCAACGTCAGTAAAATACGTCTTTGAAACTGTCGCGGACATGACAGCCACTGGAACAGCTCAATCAGCATTATTACAAGACGTCTTTGAAACTGTCGCAGACATGACAGCCACTGGAACAACTCAATCATCATTATTGCAAGACGTCATTGAAACTGTCGCAGACACAGACATGACAACCACTGGAACAACACACTCATCATTATTTCAAGACGTCATTGAAACTGTCGCAGACATGACAGTCAATGGAACAACTCAATCATCATTATTACAAGACGTCATTGAAACTGTCGCAGACACAGACATGACAACCACTGGAACAACCCAATCATCATTATTACAAGACGTCATTGAAACTGTCGCAGACACAGACATGACAACCAGTGGAACAACTCAATCATCATTATTACAAGACGTCATTGAAACTGTCGCAGACGTAGACATGACAGCCACTGGAACAACCCAATCATCATTATTACAAGACATCATTGAAACTGGCGCAGACATAACAGCCACTGGAACAACTCAATCATCATTATTACAAGACGTCATTGAAACTGTCGGAGACATAGACATGACAACCACTGGAACAACTCAATCATCATTATTACAAGACGTATTTGAAACTGTCGCAGACGTAGAAATGACAACCACTGGAACAACTCAATCATCATTATTACAAGACGTCATTGAAACTGTCGCAGACATAGACATGACAACCACTGGAACAACTCAATCATCATTATTACAAGACTACTTAAAAAATGTCACAGACATGACAGTCAATGGAACAACTCAATCATCATTATTACAAGACGTCATTGAAACTGTCGCAGACGTAGACATGACAACCACTGGAACAACTCAATCATCATTATTACAAGACTACTTAGAAAATGTCACAGACATGACAGTCAATGGAACAACTCAATCATCATTATTACATGACGTCATTGAAACTGTCGCAGATGTAGACATGACAACCACTGGAACAACTCAATCATTATTATTACAAGACGTCTTTGAAACTGTCGCAGACATGAGAGCCACTGAAACAACTCAATCATCATTATTGCAAGACGTCATTGAAACTGTCGCAGACGTAGACATGACAACCACTGGAACAACTCAAACATCATTATTTCAAGACGACTTAGAAAATGTCACAGACATGACAGCCACTAGAACAACTCAATCATCATTATTACAAGACGTCATTGAAACTGTCGCAGACATGACAGCCACTGGTACAACTCAATCATCATTAATACAAGACGTCATTGAAACTGTCGGAGACGTTGACATGACAACCACTGGAACAACTCAATCATCATTGTTACAAGACGCATTTGAAACTGTCGTAGACATGACACCAACTGGAACAACTCAATCATCATTTAGAATAACCAAACCAACTGTAAAAGATGTCTTGGATGCAACCACAGAGACTGGAGTAACTTATAGCCCAGTACATGACATATTTTTGGAGACTGTCGCAGAAGCAACAACACCCACATCTACTGTCAAAGAAGTCTTTGACACCACCATAATTGTTACTGAGAAAAGAGTAACCCAAACATTACTTAAAGACGTCTTCGACACAGCCACTGACACCATAACGACTGATTCAACAATGAAAGATGTCTTGGACACGGTCACAGATGATGCTATATCAACACAATCATCAGTAAAAGAGGTCATAGAAGTTATCACAGACATGGCAGAGATTACAGCAACCCATTCATCAGTCACAAATATTTTGGAAAGTATCGTAAAGACTACAGTTACTAAACCATCTGTAACTGATGTCTTACAAACTGTCGCAGACACAAGTAAAACCCGAACTTTCAAAATGTCCCAGGGCATGTCTATAATTAGCGTTGTGGATAACTCGATTCCTACAAGCGCAGCGACAACGACATACACTCCGCCACCCATTGCAACAATCACGAGTCCTTTGCCGGTTAAAAGTGACGACGGCTTCATTCCTGTGACAGAGGATCATTTTACCATACAATCAATAGTTACATCCGATTTAGCCAGCACAGGATCAGTTGCAGAACAAACAATATACCCAGCCGAAGACAGTGTCTCCCTTCCCACGACTAAAAAGTCATCTACAAAGACCCCTCATCCGCGAACCGCAGTAACGACAAGCATAGAAAACGATACGTTATCCAGCATACTATCATATACAGGGTTTCCGGAGAGTAGTTCTCATCTTCAAATGGTCGAGGAATCTGAAATCACACCGATGACGTCTCACTTGGTGCCGATGGAAGTGACGTCCTTCCCCGTTGCTGCAATAGTAGGCTCAACCCACATCCCACGATGCGGGAAGATTAGATTGAGCGCTTTGAACTCACGCGACACATACGGCGGTGGACTTGCGTATGAATGGAGTGTTTCAAGTGCAGCGGACACGAGAGCTATCGATGAAGCTCTAGATGTATATAAAGGTATTTAGAAAATATGTTATAATTTAGAAATGACTTGACATCTGTCCTAAATGGTCAGTTTGCGCGCATACTTTTGGGAAACGATGGAATGTCGAGCTATTAATAGCGATCATTTTTTAAGAATTTATGCATCGCTTTGTATTCTATTTATTATAGTTTACCAAAGTGTGCATCCCGTTTTTCATTCTAATGTAACAGTACTTGTATCCTGCCATAACTGCATAAAGAAATTGTGTGTCGCTGTTGGGCGCCATCAATTATACCTTTCAACCATTTGACAAATTGGCTATTAAAAAGGAATTCGATCAGGACATTTTTCAAAAAAAGAGTTCACACCATCTGTGACGTTTCCACATAGATCAAAGGAAAATGGGTTTGAACGTGAAAGTGCGTGTGTTTTGTCACCGCTTCAATTTTATTGAACATTGCTGACAGTTCAGTATAGAAACTAGACCGGATTACTAGACCGGATAGAAACTAGACCGGATTACTAGCGTTGATATTTAACAATGACTAAATTGAAGTTCTTTTTTATAATCGGTACCTTTATAGTTGCAGAGGCTGGTGTCAGTGTTCCAGTTTTGGCAATAAATGGTTCATTGCTGACAGACGCTGACACAGTCTACGAGTTTAGCGTAAAGGTGACCAATACACTGGGTTTATCAGACTCTGCTGCAGTCAACGTAACGCGGTCATCGGATGCAGTGTTTGAAGTTGCGGTTATTAGCAATGTGGATAATAAAGCGGTGGCAATTGTTGAAAGGTAACGTTTAAAAATTACCGAAAAAGTGTACTTTATATATATAGGTCCCAGATTCTGAGCTGTACTTATCGTTCGATACTGGATCCCCCAGTATCGTTCGATACGGTTACAAAGGCAGTGTTCCAGTATCGTTCAATACTGGGACAAATCACTACTGGTAACATGTGTACCAGAATCGCCCGATACTGGAACATAAATTAGCAACGATTTTACTGTTCCAGTATCAGTCGATTCTGGGACACCAAATTGTGTTCCAGTATCGAGCGATACTGGATCGTTTTTATGTTCCAATATTGGGCGATACTGGTACACAATTTAGGGCGGGGCGTAAATAGGGAAGGTCTTTTGTTCAAATCGGCCATGGTCAAAATGTATTCCACTTGACCCCACATGATCAAATATGCACTTTAAAAAAAATTCGGAGGGGGTCTTCAGACCCCACCACTACCCTTTATCCCCCTATAGCGGAATGCATGGTAAAGTTGCCAAATTGGTGTAGCAAAGTTAGGTTTCGACCTAGAACAAATTGATACATATTTTTTTCAGCTTAATGCATTTCTATAAGGTACCCATAATGACATACTAAAAGTCTGAAAATATCAGAGTGTTAGAAATATGATAATTTGCATAAACTTAAAATGGCCGCTAATTTGAGCATTTTCATTGTTTTGGACTTATATCTTATCTTAGATAGTTGTTATGGCACTTTAAATAGCTTCAGCATATATTTTATGAATGTATAACGTCTCAAAGGACATACAGAGACATATTTGCCCTAATATGTGTATCTTAAATTGCATATATAAAAAATGGCCGCCAAAATTCTCAAATTAGCGGCCATTTTAAGTTTATGCAAATTAGGCATATTTCTACCACTCTGATATTTTCGGACTTTTAGTATGTCATTATGGGGACCTTATAGAAATGCATTGTGCTGAAAAAATTATGTTTTATTTTGTTTTAGGTCGAAACATAATTTTGCTACACCAATTTGGCAATGTTAGCATGTTTTCCCCTATAGGGGGATTAAGGGTAGTGGTGGGATCTGAAGACCCCCTCCAATTTTTTTTTAAAGTGCATATTTAATCATGTGGGGTCAAGTGGAATACATTTTGACCATGGCCGATTTGAACAAAATACCTTCCCTATTTACGCCCCGCCACATGCTACCAATAGCGAGTTGTCCTAGTATTGAACGATACTGGTGCATAAATTGTGTTCCGTAATCGCCCGATACTGGAACAATTTATTCGTGCCAGTTCCTGGGTGCCAGTAATGTCCGATACGTGGAACACTGACGGACACCCTGTATATTACACCTTCGGAATCTTTCCTTTCTCAGACGTAACATCAACAAAAGTTTTCGCCATTCTGTTGTCAGTGGCCACGGTTAGAGTGAATCTGTATGTCTTGTATCGAACGATTGTAGGTGTTCCAGTACGGACGAAACTACAGTGCAGAATCTGGAACATAAAAGTACACACATTTCAATTATTCTACGCACAGAAATATATATTTGATGCAATTGTTATTTTATATACATTGTACTTTATAGCATACGTCTGAAAGCAAAGGTAAGCTTTTACAGTGATTGCATGGATATATCAGGAGTGAAATATTCCTGGACATGTGGCAATGACTCCGAGGTCTTATCTGAGCTAATATACGTCGTGGTACCGCCTTATACATTATCAGGTAAATGTTTTTGTGTTTGCTTGCTTCCTAATTGTTTGTTATTATTTTTTTGAATTGTTTAGGTTGTTTATTTGTCTGTTTTTATTTGTTTGACGAGGTGTGTGTTTGTTTGTTTTGGTGAATCGCATTGGTGAATTTGTGTATCAAATTAATATTATGTTTCAAATATTAATTAGAAGTATTTCTCAACTTTCACCGTGTTTTCTGTTTCTAACTAAGTTCATGTATTCCGTTAGCTAGTATTAGATAATGTAGTAGCCGCAATATAAACTGCTCACAAAAAGTATCGAAACACTTAGAAATGATCCAATATATAACGGCTCGAAAGGGTATGCATTAATTGAAGCAAATAACCAAGTGCATACTTTTGTTCTGCGTATTTTAACACCTCGATCGATGAGATACGATGTTGCGGAGCGGAGTTATTGTCATTTCAATGGTCGTGGGTCCAGTTTCAAAAGTGACAATCATCCTATAGAAAGAGGTTTGCATTACTGTTTAGAATGATCAGATTCGTGCTTTTCAATAGGGATGAGAGTCACTTTTGAATCTGGACCCACGATCATTGAAATTACAATAACTCCGCTCCGCAACATCGCATCTCAACGATCGAGGTGTCAAAATACGCAGAACAAAATTATGTACTTGGTTATTTGCTTCGATTAATTCATACCCTTTCGAGCCGTTATATATTGGATCATTTCTAAGTGTTTCGATACTTTTTGTGAGCAGTTTACTACCAATACCCATAGTTTAGCGGGCTTTTCAAACATGCTACATGTAGTCATACTATACAGATGTGGGCGAAATAAACATAGTATAGTATCAGCTCCACACAACATATCAATTGTGATAATCATCCCCTCTATAATTGCAGATCTATATTACAGGAGATACAGACTCAATACTTTGAAATCTGAAATGATAGAGATTTTATTTATAATTTCACTGAATCTAACTAAATTTTGATACCTTTACCGGAATATTTGATCTTGACAGTTAATAGAACAACAACATGTTCCGTCAAAGTCAGTGACGCTGTCGATAGTAGTCGCAACAACACCGCCTACATTAATCTAATGGCCGTATCGTCTAAGCTTGTAGCGATCATTGAAGGAGGTGCAGAGATGACGATAGGCGTGGAGAATGATACGTTAGTCCTGGACGGTAGTAGCTCATACGACCCGGATTCGAAGGATGATGAGAGTAGCATGCAGTTTATTTGGACGTGTCAGCAGGTAGGCTTTTCATCAGTGTCCACTTAAGTGTGGTTTTACCATATACATAACCGATTTTTCAGAAACCTTTTCCAATTTTCAAAGTATATCTCGAGGATTACTGAACCAATACTAGGCATGTTTGTACTTATTTCAATTCGTTTCTCATGCTGATTCCAAATATGGTAATGACATTTAATAGTTTTCATGTTACGTGACATTGATTATTTCTCACCATTTCCATGAACGTTTTACCGGATGATCAAAAACTGCTATGATTACCTATCTAACCAATGGGTCACTAGCTTTCAGTAGCACATTTTTTCGCACGATCATGTATCATATGTCCGAGATTGTCCATTTTTAAATAAAGGTCACTAAACTCCTTTCACATTCTGCTGCGATCAGACCGGCGCTTGTATTACGATGATTTTTTTTCAAAACGCCAAGCCAAACGCATCAATGTCTCCAAGAACCCATTGATGACGCAGTGGGCACTGGCAAGGACGGCACAACACAAGCGCGGGGGTTCGGCGTTTTGACATGCTGACCAGGACGCTGTAATGACTTTTAGTAGTGTCGCCCTGGCAGCGCAAAGCGGGCGTCCCGTTGACGTAGCAAGGATGCACACACGCTACTTCAGGTCGCAGCAGCTACTTGAGCAACGTGAACTCAAACTCGTTCTCTGCGTAGGGTTCGGTGGGGTGGAGCAGACTGCCTTCTTCTTTAGTGTTATTTTGAAATGTCGTCTGCAGCTGTCTGTCGCGTGGAAAGTGTTAACAAAACAATTGACACATTTTATAATTTCATCTCCTATTCAGGCAACAGACGACAGTTCGTGCACATCGACCCGGACAGGTCATGCATTTCCCAGTATTAAGGACACATTCTCAAAGATATTTACGATGAATACCTCGCATATGAGCCCAAACAAGACATACAGATTCACTCTAACCGTGGCCACCGACGACAGAACGGCGAAAACTTTCGTTGAGGTCACGACTAAGGAAGGAAAGATTCCGAAGGTATTATACAGGGTGTCCCAAAAGTATTAGAAAAATAGTTACAAAATAAGTATGGAAACATTTGAATTTTGATCGGAAAATCTGAGACTTGCGTCATTTATTTGATACCAAACATGATACTGTTAGATTATTTCATATTTTTCTGCCTAACTAATACATACCTTTAAAAAAGTCAAATGATTTGCATGTAGTGCAAAAATGCTGGGTTTCGTATCTTTCTTTAGAACATGTTTAGAAATGCCCATATCGCAACAGTTATTTTGTGAGTATTCCAAAATGGACATTCGAAAACATTGTCAATTTCAATACCGCTACAGCATCTTAATCCACGCCGGTAAACTGTTCAATTAGACTCTAAACATACACTGGTAAACTGACAGTGTCATTCAGTTAATGCGCTAATCTAGGACTAAACTGAGTGAAAGTCAATAGTTAGGTCCCCCAAGCCCTATATGAAAGCTATGAAGATTGTTAAACGGGGTCAGTCTTCACAAACATGCACAAACACAATAATCAAACGACCTCGCTATTGTCAACACTCCCTACACAGAGGACTGCAGTGCAAATCTGTACGATTTTCGCCATGTAATGTCTATGGCGGATTTCATTCCGTGGTATGAAGCTATGAAGATTCCGTGGTCTTCGCTAGCTCCAAGCAGATAGAGCAATACGTACATGGACTTTTTGTTGTTGTAGACGAGGGTTTATTTCATGATTTGGTGAGGTTTAGAATGAGTTAGGATTCCTGTAATTTCGAAGACCACAGATTTTCAAAACGTGAATTTTCCAACATTTTACGACATAAATTTGGTCACAAAACGTGTTTAATACTATACATTTTACCGTTTTGCAGATGTTATTGACTCTCCTCTAAAATTCGACATGATTTTTAATACGTTTTTGAGATGCCGAAATAGACCATTTTCCGAAGCTATTTCTAGCATATATTGCAGTCACTGTGACTCCATTGTTTTCTTGCGTACAACAAAATCTGACATGCAGCGTGATCTCTCTGCTGGCTGGTGATGGTGATGATAGTGATGGGTTGGATGATTAGGATGGTGTAATTCAAGCTGGTGTTAATCTTTTGCTGGTGATAGTGGTGATGGTCTATACGCGTGCATTGCATTATCTGACCACAAACTTCTACACTATAACTTCTTCACAGATATTCATTGACTCTGTTGGGAAGCGAAACAGAGTGACGACGTCAGAAACGGTGCAATTGACAGCAACAATATCTCACGCGTCACCACTCTTGTCCGTGACGTGGAACACGATAGCTGATCCCAGTTACTCGACTATAGATTTATCGGACCAGGAAAATCTCGAGGCTCCTATCCAAATAACAGGCATAGGCACTGACACTATAACGAGGGTGTTTATCAAAGCAGGTATACCATCTATTATTATTACTTTTAACTAAAACCCCTGTCACGTATTATTAGCGAATAGAGCTAACGTGTGCCCGACGTTTTGGAAATTTGGATGTACGTTCGTGTACTGTAAGTTGTCATTCGTTCGTGACATAAAGGTATACGTTGTATTCGCTGGTGGTTCGCTAGGGATTCGCAGTGGTGCGCTGGCGTCTAGATATTTTGTTGAGCATGTTCAAAATGTTGAGAGGGTGACAACGTAGTGATCAATACGGTATGTATAAGTTGAGCATTCGCTGTGCGAACGTTGAGCACGTTGGGTGTACCGTATATGGCCGAACAGCTGACGAATAAGCAACGTACACCCAACATGCGAAATGCTCACGCAGCGAATGCTCAACGTATACATAGTGTAGAGTGATCACTACGTTGTCACCCGCTCACAATTTTGAACATGCTCAAACAAATATCCTAAACACAAGCGCACCTCTGCGAACCCCTAAGGGAGCAAATCAAAACTCGACCGCGCGGCAACCGGCGGTTCCGCCCGGTTGGACCGCATATCATTGTTTAGAACAATAGAAACCGGCTGCAACCTCACGGAACTGCACGGAACCGGCGGATGCCGGGCGGTCGAGTTTTGATGTGCTCCCTAACAAATTCAACGAATCCCAAATATGCCACGAACAAATGAAAACTTAAAGGCCCTGTCACACCATAACGTATCGCCTCAACGTATGCCAACGTAAACAATAATGTGACAGGGCCTTCACACCATAGCGTATGGCTTGAACGTGGCCCGAACGTATGCCGACGTATTTAAAAAATAGCTCGAAAATTGTCAGAGTCCAAGAACGTCCAACTTCCCAACGAATTGCGTAGGAAAAGTCGACATCGGTGATGGAATGGACGTATCCAAAGCGTATCCATAGCGTATTGAACGTATACATCGCGTATGACTAACGTATTGATAGCGTATCACTAACTTATAACAAACTTATGACAGCGTATCACAGCGTATGCGAGCGTATGACCAACGTATGCTTAACGTATTCGTAGCGTTTGTCTGCCGTGTTCGACGTATCCTCAGCGTATCCTCGGCGTACAACGAACACGTGACTTATGCCGCTGCAGAAATTGAGTTTCGTACACGGCGGGACAAGTGTTGCCAGTTCAAGTAAACGCAGCCCTGATGATAACTATTAAAATATCTAGATGGATATTATCTATAGGTCCAACCTATAACTTACGAGTAACGTACCTCTAACGCAATCAGCGTATGTCAACGTATGTCTAACGTATGTCAGCGTATGGAAACGTATGTCTAACGTACCACGCACCTATCGGGAACTTATGCAGAACGTATTAAGCACACGTTGAGTACGTCGAGAAATTTTGAACATGCTCAATAATTTTTCGCGTATCACAGCGCGCTCTTAACGTAAACGACGTATCCCCAACTTACCACTAACTTATATCAGCGTACACCAACGTACACCAACGTACACCAACGTATTTTTAGATATTTCGCATACGTTGGCATACGTTCAGGCGATACGCCATGGTGTGACAGGGCCTTTACAGGAAAGTACACCCAGATTTCCAAACCCGTCCACACGTTACCTCTACTCGCTACAGTGTGACAGGGTCTTAATCCAGTGATCACTATGATCACTGAAATCAGTGTTTTGGTTTACGACTCATAACTTTGTTATTATATAGTAAATCATCACGTGTAATATCTCATAGTAAAGACGAGAATTTGATCAACAAATGTATGATTTAATATTTTCATGCTGGAGCTATAGTTTTTGAGTTAATAACTTATTTATTACCTCGTAAGTTCCTTTTGTGGTTGACCGTATGTCACGAGCGAATGACAAACGTACAAGAATGTACACCCACATTTCCATATCGTCGGGCACACGTTAGCTCTATTCTCTTATACTATGTGACAGGGCCTTTAACTAAAGGCCCTGTCACACTGTTGCGTATAGAGCTAACGTGTGCCCGGCGTTTTGGAAATGTGGGTGTACGTTCGTGTAAGTTCATTCGTTTTGGCATACGTTGTATTCGTTAGCGGTTCGCTAGGGGTTTGCAGAGGTTCGCTGGGCTTTATGAAAACTTTTGAGCATGTTCAAAATGTTGAGCGGGTGACAACGTAGTGATCAATACGCTATGTGTATACGTTGAGCATTCGCTGCGTGAACGTTTCGCACATGGGGTGTCGGTTGCTTATAATATCCTCCAAATCCTTATCAAAGTACTCTATCCTTTCTTTTCCATTCAACTTACAGGGAGATTGACGGCTGGACAAAAATACAAATTTTCAGTAACTGCTGTGACCAGTGCCAATGCAACCGGAAAGGCCTCTGTCGTGGTGGTGGTGTGGGGAGAGGTGACGGGCTGTAATTTACAGATTGATGATTATTTTGAATTGGATGAGGTAAGCTGAGCACGTTGAATGACATTTTAGATTTTAGTTGGGCCGCGCTGCAATACTTGTACGCATGGTTCATGCGTATTAGTGACTTATACGCAATACTTATATACGATAGGCGTGAATATAAAGTTATGCATCACGTACAAACAGCCATAGAAATTGAAATTAGACCGATGCAAATATTTCCATATTGTAATGCAAATATTTGCGACGGTCATAGTTCAGTTTTCATATATAGGTTCGTGTACGTATATAGTGATGGAAAATATTGCTTTGGTGCCTATCGTATAAGTCTTACGTACAAGTCACTTATACGTATGAGCCATACGTACTAGTATTGTATTGCGGCTTTAAATGAGATATAGGAGATGAGTAGAGAACCGTGACAAATACTCAAATTGAGCAATCCAAATTAGTTTTTATCTTGCAGAAGACACATTTATCGTGTTTATGATGTTTTAAATATTATTTATTTGTAGGCGGTGATATGAAATCAATATTCTTGGATCCAGAGTAAAAGTTATAGGCCTACTTTCACTAAAAACTTTCACTGTAAACCTTTACCACATGCACTATGACTCCAGATTAGTGGATATGAGGTTACGGGGATGTGCCGCTAAGTAGCGTCCCATTTTTCACCCGTCTGGTAAATGAATGACACCTTTTCATAGCCATTTTTGGTAAATTTATGGGTCTAAAATGCTTAACTTTGCTGCTTTAAGCAGATATTTTAGCAAAAACTGTCAAATATATAGGACAATTATGAGTCTCCGGTAAACATATGGGTCCATTACCTCTCAAAAAATGGTAAATGTTTGGGTCATTTTCATTTTGCTGGCGGCACTTCCCTAACAAAAAACCCTATCCGAGTACACTCCCCCGGGATTATTCATGAATAATAGTTACGGTAGATGTGTGTGAAATACCAATCATAATGCCTAGTCTCAGTACATTTTACTTGTACGATGGTTGAAGAATGACTCTGGTTTATTATCGTAAAGGGCTCAGCAGACTCCACAACGCTCCAACGCTAAGCGCAAGCGTTGACCACCGTTGACCAATCAGGCTGCGTCATTTTTGTTTGGTGGAGCTACTACGCATGTGTGAGACCGCAAAGAGTTCGAGCGTTGTGGAGTCTGCTGAGCCCTATGGTCTATAGAGAATATAAAGCCCATATAATAGATTTCGCAGCTTCGGACAACCATGAAAGTATTTCATGGGATAACTTGTCCCGTTAAATCTTTCCTCTTCCTTCGTTAGGTCGAGTATGAAGTTATCGGCTGTTCTGCCGATATCGATGCGTATCCGCTCACATTTGAAGTCTTACTCCAAGGGACGGAAGCGAAAACACGAACAGAGACGATTGTCACCAAATCGACGTCAGCTACTGGAACCTTTGTCGGGAGACCATCTGGTGGATCTGAATCAAATCAATTCATTCTTAAGGTACGTGAACAGCATATAATGGAAAGCACTGGTTGTGTGCCCTGACTACGCGAGCCACTATAGGCGGGCACAGACTTGAGGCTCGGATATGATCCCTTGAGGTTCATATTCTCATTGTGCTGATGGAAGGATCTTAAAATTTCAATATATCGGACTGAAATTTCACTCTATTAGATTGAACATTTTCAATATTTTAAGATCCTTTCCTCAGCACATTCTTTAAGATTGACTTTTCAATCTTTCCATTTAAGAGAGTAGATGAGCTCGTCATCCGTTCTGGTGTGTGTGTGGAAAAAGTGTACTTTAGGACCCAGTTACTGGCAGGCCTATACCAGTATCGTTTGGTACGATTTTATGTTTCAGTATCGGATGATACTGGTACACATCCTACACATCCTACCAGTAGTGATTTGTCCTACATGTAGTATTGAATGATGCTGGTACATAACTAAGGGAGCAAATCAAAACTCGACCGCGCGGCAACCGGCGGTTCCGCCCGGTTGGACCGCATATCATTGTTTAGAACAATAGAAACCGGCTGCAACCTCACGGAACTGCACGGAACCGGCGGTTGCCGGGCGGTCGAGTTTTGATGTGCTCCCTAAGTGCATTTATGTACGCAGAGACTGACACATGAAACTTTCAATTCAGATTATATATAATCACAGATAGTCAGACTATCTGTGATATAATTGATCAAAAACATAAAATTCATTTTTGAATGATATCCATCTTACTTAGGTTCGTGATCAGCATGGGAGCTACATGGAAACACTGACGGAAGTCAAAGTAAGCACAAAGAAATCACTTAGCTTTGCCGAAATCGAGAGGTATCTACAAAGGTCCGTTTTGTCATATGAATCGTCAGGTAAAGGATACGTTTTCTTTCATGTTTACTCAGTATCGGATTCTGGTGGTGGTGGTGGCGGTGGTGGCGGTGGTGGTAGTAGCGGCGGTGGTGATGGTGGTGGTGGTAATGGTTGTGGTTGTGGTGGTGGTGGTGGTAGAATATAACTCAGTACAAAACCCTTTTTCCCCAAATTGTTTAGCGTTTAAATGGGAGAATCACACACTCATTTATGATATACATTTTAAAACTTATTAATTCATAACTGCAAATTGTCAAGGTCTCCGTTCTACTGGAAAGTCAATTATTTCTTAAACAAGAAGAAACTGCCTTTTAGAAGACCGATTTTTTTTACTAATTTTGCACCTCGTCTTTGAAATTATGATCTGCTTGAAAATATCACCACTAGAGCATCGCTGAACTCTTTCAAAAACAACTCATGAAAACTACCTCATGTTGAACTTCGTTTGAAATATTTCACCATATTGAAACTCTGTTTAAAGTTGATGTGGATTTTTTACTGTATGGATATCTCCAGTTCCCAGCCGCGAGCTAGAGGCCTGCCGTCTGTGAACCGGAAAGAAGGCGAGCCAAATCACGAGGTAGACTCGGGGTTCAGGCTTCCAGTTCGCGACCAGGAGCGTGGTATGGAGCCAGTGCAAGGTGGGGGATAGTAAACCATGACCGAATTTCGAATAATTTCAGTTCACTTTTTGCCTTAAATGTTTTTAATCAAATGTTGGCATAACTCTTCCTCAGGTGACTTCTTGACCGCGCTTGGCAACTACAATGCGTTTCTACGGGTGCAGTCCTCCGCCAGCAGCACTTCACGCAGTCGTAGAAGAAGGGTTTCAGATATGGAGTCTGCAGCGTTGAAACAACTGTATTATGCCAAAATGGCAGCTAATGATGTCCATGTGGATGCAGGGCTTGCTGAAAGTATTATTGAACAGATGAACTTGATAGATGTATCACTGCTGCATGACACCGACAAAGGTTAGGCGGGGCTGCGGAATCATTACTCTGGGATTAAGCTGATAATGATGGCCAAAATAGGCAGAATATTTTGTCTCACCCACCGTACAAATTTCATGATCCTTTGTACGCTGTGTGCAAAATATTACTTTGGAGTCATTGTTAAGAGTGAAAGTAATTTTACTCAAAATCCCAGCGTATTGTTCTCGCAACTTTCCCATTAATTGGTTGATTATGAACACTTTGCCAAATTGTATATGTTTATAATTATGATAAGAAAGCCACCTTATTCATATTGCCACCTCAGCCAGTGTAAAGACCATCAAAGGAGTAGAGCTGGAAAACGTCTCCAATTTCAAATACTTGAGGGGGGGGGGGGGGGGGCTATTTTCTCACAATTTTATAATTTTATATTTTGTTGCGGTGAAGTAATATTTTGTAGCTGTGATCATTCATTATTTGGTGAGCTTCTACATTTTGCGCTGTAAGTGTATGTGCATTAGTCGACGAAACAAAAACACCGTTCTACAGGCCCAACCGACACATTTTTAAAAAAATATTTATTTTATTTTTGTTGAAGATTTTCCATATACCAACATTTGCAAGTTTTAGACTTATTTTTTTAAATTTCGGAAGTTGCTTGAAAATTCTCCCAAAAGTCCTGACATTTTTGTGAAAAAAAGAGACAAAAAAGCCCAACCGATCTACACTACCTGAGAGAGGTCCGTTGGCCCGTAAGAACAAGGTTGTTTTCCTCGTCGATTTAAAATGAATAATTTGTTTGCTCTGTTTGCACATTGTTTCAGTTGAATTTGCCACCGTTTTGAAGAACGTAATTGACGTAATCATCACCTCGAAGGTTAAAATCTCACTGTACAATATTCAGACAGTCCTGGACCGACTGCCGATTTTACAAATAACAGAGGACCGTCAACAAATTCAGCTGATAAGGTTAGATTACTGTTCCTTTCTTGTGTTCAATATAGAGCAATACAGAACAATAACAATAACAAAATGTCATGAGTAGGGTCAATAAGAGTGTTATTTTTAGAATCAGCGCTTTTTTTAAAACATAGGATAGGCCTGTCAAACCTTCCCTAGGACATATGATTAAGGGGATGGCATCCAGATTGGTATGGATTGAAAACCGTCGAACGGAGAGGGTAAACGCAATGGGATAAACGGACAGTGTTGTGTAGATGAACGGGATGCAGTTAAATAATGACCCGCCAATACGAAAAATAATGTTTGCTTCGTCGTAATTGCCCACTTAAAGGTATTGATCGGTCGATATAGTATATTATCCGCGTGTAATTGGTCAATAGTAAAGCAAACCAATTATCGGATAACAATAGGCCACTTCTCCCCGTTTGTTTCTTCCCCGTGTGTCAATTCGGTGTTTCGGGAAATGTGTTTAGCCATGGTCATAGAACGCAATGAACAACTCCTTAGTACGGACAGCCAGTGCGTTTTGTCAAAGCGTCGAACGGTTTATAATCTGTATGAATCTGGATGCAGTCCCTAACGGCACTTATCTCGTAAATGAACCTCACGGTTTAAAAAGGCATATTTATTATATCCGGAAAAGGGTAATGCTGCTGCAACAGAATACCTACCAATGGGATCCCGGATAGTTCACTGATGATATATGGATGTAAATAGGTCTAATGGTGTGATTAATCACAGAATTCGTTTCAAATGGTTTTTAACAACAATACTTTCTCACCAGTTCCATACAGCAAGATTTACTAACAGCGATATCCTATCATGCTACACCATACGGAGATATGCTGGTGTATTCTGCCGCCCAAGCGATATTTATTGTGCAGAAAACACTTCCATGCAGTTCGCTTCTTCACAAGTTACACGGTGACTTACTAGCAACAATTGATTTCGGCAGCCAGATATGTAAAAGGTATGAATGATTTTAAGGGGGACTCCAGGAAGTTTTTTATTTGATTTTTTGAATTTTATGAGTGCTGTAATTATTGAACTATTACTCTAATACATATAAAAGTATACATTTTTGAAAAGTAAATGGATCAGAAAATCCACATTTGTCGTCAATTATGACCAAAAATGTTGATTTTTTGGGGAGAAAATCACAAAATTCACTTATCACAAAAATGCCCAAATCGCTTGATGATGATGTAAAGACACTAACCTAGGGACTATATATATATATTTTTAATCTAATCTTATATTTTATGAAATTTTGACCACAAAAAGTGCCAAAAAATGGGGAAAATGAAAACTTTGTTGGTCAAAATTGATGCAAAATTTGGGTTCTCTGATCCATTTCCTTTCCAAAATGTATACTTTTATATACATTTGAGTTGAGTCATAGTTCAATAATAACAGAACTCACAAATTCCAATAAAACCCCATCCTTAAGTCCCCCTTAATACTTGATTTAAACACATTATCGATATGCAGTAATGGAAATACCCACATGGCTGTCGACTACTCAGCGTGGACGATCATGTGTGTCGTAGCTCTATTCACAATATTGTCTGTGCTGCTCATATTACTAGTATTGCTTTATTCAACAATTTGTAAGAGGGAGGGATTAAAATCAGGTCCTGGCCAGTCCGCTAGTCTAGTGGTTGACAGACATGCTTCGAAATGCAGAGATCCATTGTTTGATTTCCACTTAGGACCACTTTGTCAACTGATTTATTTGAGTTTGTATTCACGTTAGGGTTAGAAATATTCTAAGTCCACAATGTGTGTAGTTCCTACCTAGACAATCCCGGGTAGACAGTCATGTGGGTATTTCCATTGCTGCTTATTGGTTAGTCTATTTTACTTTTTCGAGATAGTAACGTCACCTTTTATTCCAAATCATATAGGTACGCAGTAGTGTTGAAGTATTATTTTTGTATATAATTTAATTCAGAATTCAAGATATTAATAATGGTCATTTTTGATGTTGCCACTCACGAAATCACGAAAGCAGCATATAGCGGGTATCAACTAAATCCTACTGACCTCTTGTATTTATGAAATCCATGGAATAATGATGTCCATATTATCGGAACCCTTCGTATGAAATGATAGCCATGAAAATGGATTGAACTTTACATTTCCAGTAAATGTTTTAATATGTTCGACTGTGTCCATTCACATTTGCAATACTCAAACTGGAAGAAAAAGCTTATTTCCATTTTTAACTATAGTTTGGCCGTAAATATGAACAGACCAATGACACCGCTTATTTTTTGTCACCAGTTACGGCCCATCTTGGGCATCTATTGATGATGGTAAATCGTCGCATTATGGTGTGGTACTGAAAAGTGTTTATTATCACCCGGGTATGAATGCTATCATTAGCACAATAAATGATGACGTAAGCAGAATTGCATCAAGAGTGGTTGACATCAGCTTAGGAAATCCTGACACAGGTATAGTATATGAAGTAAAATACATGGTGTCCCTACAAAAAAGTGCACGTGTTCCAGATCATTGCCTGCATTGATTAAACAGTGGCTCGCACAAATATGAAATCCAAATACGAAATGTTTAATGATGAAAATGACACATTCCCAAACAACTTTTTTCTTCTTCTAAAAGTGGCATAAGCCCGAGTTTGAGTGCTGGTTATAGATAAGACATTCTGTAGATTATGAAAAGTAAATACAATCAAATAAACGGCATTTGAAATGATTTTGAAGTATTTAGGAATCGTATCGCTCTGTAACTCAGAATATATTTATGATTATGATCAGAAATGTAAATCTGCAAGAAAATCTACTTTCTAAATATAAAAAAAATAAAGAATAGAGGGCGCCCCCTGGAAACGATCACATAATATGCCTTTAAGACACCCACTCTACACACTTATTTGTACGCTATTGCGACTTGCGCCCTCTTGTTTCTTCAGATATAAGTTAATTAATATAATTAGCTTTTACAGTATAACAACATTATATTTAAGTATAGTGTTTTAGCAGGACGCCCGTCCTTCGGACGGGTTCCCGCTAGTCCCGTCATTAGCCCAAGCTATATCCCATTGTTTATACTTTTATGAAACCATTCTATTTCATCACACCTCGTGGCCCTCCCTGTACGCAATTTAGTATCATTTAATTCTCGTGAATCACACAGTGTCAAATTCCACCATGTTTGATACGCGATTTAGATTTACCATACCATGTTTTATTCTTACGTTATGGTATGGTCCTGCAATGTTTTCTGCTCATATCTTGGACAATTCTTTACGGTTGCCATCCATTTACATCTTATAACACTCCCATGATCATCGTCTGGTATTAGTTCAACGTTCATGGCGTTTAAATGAAAAATAAGAACATTGCGTGAATTATAGTAAGATGTTGGCCCACAAGGAATACAATCTATTCAGGCGCGAAAGTCTTTATTGGACATTCATGACGTTGATCATATACTATCATGACTATAGTATATCAAAGATTGACAGGAGTCTTATTCGGCGATAACCTTTCATGGAGTTGATGATGGCTTTTAATGGGATTTAAATAACATTGAAATGAAAACCCAAGATAATTCCTGAAGGAAAAAAGAATGCTTCCAGTAACATTCAATTTCACTGTCAAGTCAATTTGGTCAAATAATTTCATCGGAACAAGAAAATCCGAGACATGTCGACGAGAGCTATACGACAAATTATGCGGTAAAGTAATGCCCCATGCAACTTTAACACTTTTCACGCGACAGGCGTCTGCAGACGACATTCCAAAAGTTAACCAAATGTTTCGAAATTGTCACAATTATTAAATTTCATCACCATATTTGGAATCACCATGAGAAATGCATTAAAATAAGTACAAACATGCCTAATAGTGGTTCCTTGAGATAAGCCTTGAAAGTTGCGAAAGGTTTCTGAAAAATCTGTTTTGTTAAAATTTTGTAAAACCAATAGCCGCGTTTAAAGTGTTAATACGGGTCGTGCTAACATTGATCAAATAACATCAAATGCACGCGCAATAATGTTATGTCTTTAACTCACCCAATTTATTCAGGAGACAACATTCCTATAGTCAACCTAACCATACCAATAGCAATCGACATGCCAATCAATGTATCTACCAATGAAAACCGGAGACACGTATGCAAGTTCTGGAACGAGGCCACTTCCGTTTGGAGTTCAAGCGGGATTGAATCTATTGAGAATTCTTCAGAGAACTATGTCACGTGCAAGACCACTCATCTCACCGGCGCTTTCGCTATCATGACCGAAGTGATCGATATTGCAAAAACATCTGCTCCAGATACTCATACCACAGCATTTTGGCACGCTTTCCCGGAAGAGAACAAAGAGAACACTTCAAACACAGGTATGTTAACAATGGGACGTGCGATGATTTTGATATGAATAGGTGACCTGGTTTTGCCACGGGGTACCGTATAGAAGAAGACTAAAGGGCTCTGCATACTCCACTACGCTCGAACTCCTTTGCGCTCTCACACATGCGTAGTAGCTCCGCCACAACACAATGACGCAGCCTGATTGGAAACGGTGGTCAATGCTTGCGCTCATCGGCCGAGCGCTGTGGATCGAGTATGCAGAGCGTAAGCGGTTCCAAGAATTTGGCATAGAAGATGGCATATAGTGGCCTATCTGCTTCGTATTCTGCTTGCGTTTCTTGTTAAATACTATACCTGATATATCAGATGTGTAATAACAAACGTACATAAAAGTTGAATAGAAAAATGCTCATATTCAAATCCCTATTAAAAGGATGTCATTCAAATCCAAATTAAATGCTCTCATTCAAATCCCTATTAAATGATCTACCGCGTGCTGTATGAACATTTTACCCAATTATCCGATAATGTAAATATTATTTAGAAAATGAAGTTGTAATTAAAGGCTCATGACCACACACAAAGATTTCAAAGGTTTTGTATACTGATCATATTCTGTTATTCTCAACATGAATCCTTTAAATAAAATTTGCCAATTTACATTTTTTTGTTATCCACGATTCTACTTAATACGGTGGCCCCGCAATAGGTTAACTACATGCTCTAAGCTCTGTAATAAATCCTCTATACCATACACCAGCTGTAAAAACGAGAAGGCATCTTTTTACACAAAAAACATCGTGAAATACCGTATATTATTAGGCAACTGCATTTTACCGTAAGCAGACTACATGTAATTCGGTTCATCCTTTTACCCAGAGGGTCGTTTCCGTTCATGCCGTCGTGACTGTCGGTTTGGCTTATGAAAAGGTATCCATATATTTATCGTTAATTGTGACATTTTCAACGACAGAAAATACATATCAGTGATGACACCAAATTGAATCCAGCATTTGCGAAAAATGTACAAATGCATTCCTTAACACTTTCCACGCGGCTATTAGTTTTACCATTTACAAAACAGATTTTTCAGAAACCTTTCCCAACTTTCAAGGTCTATCTCAAGGATTTCTGGACCAAATGCGTACTTATTTCAATTCATTTTTCATGGTGATTCCAAATATGGTAATGGAATTCAATAATTTTGATATTTTTGAAACATTTTATGATGTTGGAATGTCGTCTGCAGACGCCTGCCGCATGGAAAGTGTTAAGAGTTGTAGTGTCCCTCAATACTACGAAATCATTCCCCAAAACAGATGTAGTATCTAAAATACAGCCGATAGTGACCCAATTTGCCTAGATCATAATTGTACACCGTATTCATACAAAGAAGATTTCTTAAGCAACACCAGCATGCTTCGCTTCCATCACATGACCACTGATTTCTGTCACCAGTGTCTACGGGTTCCCATTGACATTACATTGCAATGGAAGGCTTAATATAATGTTGTTAAACGAGGGTCTTTATAAAATCCTGCTGTAAGTAGTACATATGATGTGACTTCAATTCAGTCCTCTCTTGTTTTTCTTAAAGAGACCCTTGAGTTTTTGAATAACATATTTTAGTTGAGATTCAACTTCTTTTTATATCTGTGGCCAAGATGCCTATCTGTACCATGTACTATGAAGGTGGACGTCAGACGATCTCCAGCTTTTAATTACTTAAAGGTATATGTGATCTTTCCAGGGAACGCCCTCAACATCGAAAAAAAATTGAAAGCAGATTTTCTTGCAGATTTACATTTCTGATCATAAATCATACACATATTCCAAGTTACAGGGCGATACGATTCTTAATTACTTCAAAATCATGGTTTTAGAGTAAAAATAAACTGTCGGGATAACACGACAGGTTATATTTTCACTCTAAATTCACTCTAAAACCATGATTTTGAGGTAATTAGGAATCGTATCGCTCTATAACTTGGAATGTATGTATGATTTATGATCAGAAATGTAAATCTGCTATGAAAGGAAATCTACTTTCTAAAAACAATCATGAATAGAGGGCGCTCTCTGGAAAAGATCACAAAATATGCCTTTAAACACATGTTTTGCACTGTTTGTTTGGGGCGGGGGACATTCCTGTTGTTAGTGGTGCTAAGCATGCGCATGCTGGTCTACACTAGAAATCTTCTTTGGTATTCATATGTAATATATAGGTCTGTTGTGTTTTTGCTATCTTCTCCTCTAGGACATGACGCCAGAAGGTTTTATGCGATAGTGTGTCTAAGTGCAGTTGGAATATTCGTTCTTATACTTAGTATAGTGGTGATCATCTTTATCGCTCATAAACGGATGCACGTCCAGTCATATAACGTCACAGTAGTGTCACGTGCACGACACGTGAACGACGATTCAACTCCTGAAATTGATTGTGTTCCGGAAGTAAAACATACGGAGGTGACCTCTATGTCTGCTGCGTATGACGTAGGCGAGATAGGACATGATGAAAGCCGAAATAGCGTGGTTTATGTATGACGAATTTGATGGTTGTTAAAAAAAAGTATATGTAATACTCCAGAGTAGGCCTACTGGTAATTGTCACAATCACTCCTAATATAATATGGGAAAATATGGCGCTTTTTGGGTGACAAAAAAAAATTAAGTATATTACAAAAGTATACTGAAAGAAACTATACTTGTATATTTGGTAAAAGTGTACTTTAGGTCCCAGTTACTGTTATACCAGTATCGTTCAATACTGGAACATAGAAGATGCCAGTATCGCTCGATACTGGTACGATTTTACTGTTCCAGTATTGGTCGATACTGGAACACCAAATTATGTTCCAGTATTGAGCGATACTGGAACGTTTTTATGTTCCAGCATCGGGAGATGAAAACCGGTACACGTGCTACCAGTGATTTGTCCCAGTATTTAACGATACTGGTACATACTTTTTGTATGTTCCAGTATCGCTCGATACTGGTACATTTTATATGTCCCGGTATCGCCCGATACTGGAACACTGATCTTGTTTAAGTATCGAGCGATACTGGGTGTTCCAGTATCGGACGATACTATATAGTACCTAAAGTACATTTTCCCGTATATTTTTATCTGAAATATCACATTCAAAAATCCTTTTGAATTGTAGTTATCGATTGTGTGTCAGCAATAGTAAACATAGGTTTTAAACATTGATCACGTAATATTTCTGTTCTTGATTGCATGAATGAATTGAAAGTATACACATCACACAAATGTCAAAGTTAATCAACATTATTTAATCTTTAATAATTCAGTGTAAAAGTTTCATAATTTTTACAACATTTGTAATATAACAATCGTAACATTATGATATAAATAATGAAAGTTGAAACAACAAACAGGTTTTGTTTGATACCAACAAAGTATACATATTTGTTTTGATACTTATGTGTACATTTTAAAATAAAAAATGCCGCTTGGATAATAGCTGTTATCGCATCTTGTATTACAGACTCCTGCTTGACTCGCAATCACCTTTATTAAGTTTATTGAAGATCACTCCGATCACTTCACCATTTGGTGTACATGTATTGAACATGTGAAGAGCTTGTGGAAAAACATTCGATAAACATGTGCTGTACATGTGGTTAACACGTGGTAAACATAATGCTGTACATGGAACGAACATGTGCTGTACATGTAACGAACATGTGCTGTACATGTAACGAACATGTGCTGTACATGGAACGAACATGTGCTGTACATGTCACATTATTATGTATTGAACATGTGAAGAGCCTATGATGAACATGTGGTGAACATGTGCTGTACGTGTAATGAACATGTGCTGTACATGTAACGAACATGAGCTGTACATGTAACGAACATGTGCTGTACATGTAACGAACATGTGCTGTACATGTAACGAACATGTGCTGTACATGTCACATTATTATGTATTGAACATGTGGAGAGCCTATGATGAACATGTGGTGAACATGTGCTGTACATGTAATGATCATGTGATGTATATGTAATGAGCATGGGCTGTGTAAATACATGTCACATATTATGCATTGAACATGTGGAGAGTCTGTGGAGAACACGTGGTGAACACGTGCTGTTCCCCACTGAATAGGTGCCAAACCGGTCCCAGCATGAAAGAGATTTTGAATGATGGAGTAATTCTGTTATACCCTTCACAGGGGTATTCAGAGTGTGTGATTTTAAGAACGACGCATACTAACCGATGTTGGTGTGAAGGGTATAACAGAATTAAGCCTGAATGGTGGCACTCGAAATTGTATTAGGCCTTGACATGGTTTTTTTTCTCAAGGTATAACAAGTAAGTTAACACACATGTTTGTCTTTGAAATGAAACGTTAACGGTGCTCTTGGCAACTGCATTTACTAGCTCTTATTGTATAAGAGCAATCTGTTTTTCATAAGCCTTCATAATGATCCCACAAGTATCCATATAGTTCTGATATCTTCACAGATATCTCTGCATTTGGAACAACAAGGAATGATTTTTAGGAATCTAGTACATTCTACAGACGATACGACGAGGGCAGTATGACAATGTGCAATTACAATAACCCCCACAGGACAATGAGTCTGTGTAGTGTAACGAGTTTGATTTAAATATTTTGGACGTGTGACTCAATCATAGTATTGATATCATAAAGGTCATTACAAAAATGAAAAAAAAAAGTTATTAGAATGATAAACGACAAAATAACGAAGCTCTTGCAAGACTACATTGGTGTCTCTTTGTCTGACACGTGACTATAAAAGTGTCAACACTATTTCGTTTTTGATACAATGGCGTTCTATATACTGCTAAATATTATCACCTTACCATGGTAACATCAGTTTTAATCGATGTTTAGCGTTTCAAGTTTTATAATGCATTTCCATTCTGTGTTCTTACATTCAATTTGAGCGACATACTATTTGCAATCTACAAGAACATACATCACTACACCCACACCCAACTTACAAAAGTTATACACCTTCATATTCACCACTCTTCAATCTTTCTTATCATAGTTGCACCCTTCTACACCCAATATATTATACACCACACACGCCCATATCTTGCACATCTTTACACCCCTCCCAATGGCTTTACTCATGTGTATCACACGCACCTTATTATAGCATACACCTAATACATTAATTCGCGCACCTACATGTATGCCATACACCTTCACCCATTCTGAATACACATAGGCCTACTACTTCTTGCGTACCGACATCCAACACTACACTACACATCCACACCCACCCCACATCCGTCCCACACCTACACCCCACACATACCTCTCATAACCTTCACCCATGCACGCACCCCCTCTCCCTATACACAATTTCATACACCCACATATGTACGCCCTTCAAAACCACTCCACAAACTTACACATTGCACTCACACCTCATCTACATTCGAAACACCCCACGTATTTACACTTATACTTTTCACAAAATATGTACACTCGCATCTCCTTTACACATCCACATACCTCGATACACCTCACCTCACTGATCTGCACCTTACCACACCTCACAAAACATCCTACCTTTAACCACCCGTCATACATCGCACATAGACTATACAATCCAACAATCAACGCTACAATCCATCATCATACAAGATCATAATTCACACTAATGCTGTTCAATGCGATTGCAACATGCCCTAGTTCAATCCATAAACCTCACACCCCATCTCTTTCATACATCAATTGCCTCTGATACACCATTAACACCCCAGCAAAACACACATTAGCTACCACACCCACCCATCAGAGAATCATTTATTGTACACATTCCACACCTCAATCTATTGCCATTACACAGACACACCCCACACTCAACGGACAACGTACACACCTTCATATACACAATATACCCAACAACTTCACAGTGACAGTGCGCACACAACGGACAGATTACAAGCACGCCTAATAATCTGCCACACATCGGCATTCATTTTCTTTTAACTGCAAACACTGTCGGTCCATTCTCTCTTTCACAATAATTAGATTATGGAATGCAAAGATTTTATCAACAAGATTTGGATATAAATTAGTGAATTAATGATTCAATGTTTCTGAGGGACATATCAATGTTGCATGTGGAAAATGCTAGTTGTACGATGTTCTTTCTACAATTCATCATTATCTGTATGTTGATTAGTATACAAGACGAGCAAGGCAAACGAACACGTTTGTCTTGACCCTATTATAGTACGATGATTTGTGTCATCATATAAAGTTAACAGCACAATAGAAACGCTATTGATATTATAGAAACGCTACTGCTTTCAACTATATAATAGAAACGCCACTGCTTTTTAACTTCACAATAGAAACGCTACTGGCTTTCATTACATAATACAAATCATGCTGTTTTTCATTTGTAAACAATAACGCTCCTGAAGATCAATGACAAAATAGAAACACTATTGATCTTCTATTACGTAATAAAACGCTATTGCTGTTCAATTACATGATAGAAACGCTTCTGTTCTGAATACTAGATAACCAAAGACAGATAATCAGTGAGCACCATTAAACTTTGAAAACTCTTTGTCTTCGATTAAAAACATTTTTCATTGTATACTATTTATCTTATCATTTAAAACGGTTGATTTTGGGAAATATCAAAATAGTGATCATGAGGTTATCCATTGTTTGTAATCATAGAAAATCTAAACATGAGAATAATATAATCAACGCTGTAATATGGTTTAAATCTAAGAACACACACAGATTTTGTCCACGTAAATTTAGATAGTTTGTCTATATAAAATAAAACAATCCGAAGACATTTTGAAAAAAGGACCCTTCTCGTAATCTTATATCTGAAGAATTCCCCCCTGACTGTTGCAACTCGATGAAAAATGAAATAAATTTACAAATTGCCGTGATACCGTTGAATATATATATTCCATTTGTCAAATTAATCCAGAACGAGTGTATAACATTGCAATTTTGGTGTCCATACAATCTGTGCGTAATGTTTCATGTATTATAAAATAGCAATAACAAAAGTGTAATTTCATGCAGTGTTTAGTGGTAATAAATCGATATGAAAATAGTTATTGAATTACATTACCAAAGAATCCTCTTAATTAGGAAATATATAGAAGGAATCAAATAACTGAAAAAAATCACGACATTTTCTTAGATTACGAATTGTAACAATCACCAATATTATAGCTATATACATATTAAACGTATTGTTTTACTATAAGCGCGTACTTTTTTGACTTATTTGAAGGGCTATTGCCATTTTACAGAAAGAGCGGGGAAGCGCGCTCCTTTTTTCTATATTGTTAATCACGAGCTTTCCACTGTCATAAAATGTCAAAATCAATATAGGTAAACCATTCAAGTTGAAGTACCCATTCAGTGAGGTGTTAATAACCGATCCTTTTTTACTCCTTTTAACAATATAGAAAAAGGAGCGCGCTTTCCCCGCTCTTTCCTCGAGCTTTCCTCTATCTGTAAAAGGGCAAGAGCCCTAAGGTTGTAAAACATCAAAATCTTAATTTAAAATTAAATAAGCTTTTTGACCATTTTTAATTGGTGACTTAAAAAAGTGACCTTTTCGAATTACGACTACGTCAATATTCATGGCAACCTTCAGCATACGACCACTATGTTCTCACTCCCTTAATACTTTTGGACCGGTGATTTAACATTTCGCCGGTAATAAATCTTCTAAGGATGTGTCTATTTCCCACTATGTGGTCGAAGTAAAAGACTGCAGAGAACATAATTATGTCCCAAGGGCATACACTAACCTTCACAACCCTGAAAATGGACCACATAGTCAGCGGTTGACAAAATCTTAAATGATTTATTACCGGGGAAATGTCAAAATTACCGATCCAAAAGTGTTAAGGGATGGGAACATAATGACTCAGTTTTGCGTGTGCTGAACATGGGCTTTGGTAGTTGTTTTGGGTGTTTGGGTAACCTGAACTGATTTGTGTAAACCTGCATGTTTGAAAGATTTATAACTAAACAAATGTATAGAATGAAACGTCAAATTACTTGAAGATATGTGTAACTTCATTAGTTTCGTTTTTCGTTTGCGTGATTGTTAACACGGAAAGTCCATGCGGACACGTGTCCTGATGGGAACAGCACCACTAAAAATTAAGAAATGAGAGTAAGAGAAAGCTGTTTGAAATATACGAACAAGTGTGATTCATTTAAATTATGGATACAAAACGACTCCGTAATTGAAATGTATTTGGATTTCAGACTTTCAAAAGGAATTTTGCTTAATGCTTTCCACGCGGCTGCTAATTTACCAAATACAAAACGGATTTTTCAGAAACCTTTCCCAACTTTCAAGGTCTATCTCAAGGATTACTGACCCGATACTAGACATGTTTGTACTTATTTCAAAGCATATCTCATGGTGATACCAAATATGGTAATGAAATACAATAATTTTGACATTCTTTAAACATTTTGACAAAATTTGGAATGTCGTCTGCAACCGCCTGTCGCATGGAAAGCGTTGCACAACTTCTGACACTAATTTAAAATAGAATATATGTGGACAGATTAGGTCACAAGGGCAAAGGGCGAATGCTATACACAAGGCAAACGTTCTTTCAGTATTCAACATTTCTTTCCAGTATGGAATGAAAATGTAAACTATATACGTGTAAAATGTCCAAATCTATTTAAGAAAAACAAAAGCACCAAACGCAAGGTATATAAGTTTGCTGTCACGATACTGTCACAATTAATGGGCAAACAACCCTACAGAACGAAAAACGTACGATATGCTATTGATCGATAACACCCAAAAGATTTGACCAAACGCTAAAATAAGGCAAAGGAAAATCCGCCCGCAGATCATCAAAAAGTCGTAACTATGGAAACATTTAAATGTAAACTAAAAAGAAAAAGAAAAATTAGGACGTTTGGACCAGAGCTGCAGAAGGTATTGAGGCAGAGAGTAGCACTGCCACGGAATGACACGATACAATTATGAGGAAATCCGAGGCCATCAAAACGTGATATTATCGATGACGTCATATTTAACCGGACGATGCCGGACACATTTAGGACGCCCTCTGTTAAGTTGAAAAGGTGGAAGGCATAATTCTCAACACCATAATACAGTTTAAAATGTCCAATAAGGGTCTCTTACTATATAGTAATATCAACAAACATCGTCCTCGCAGAGGGTTTTCCCGTCGCTCAGGCTTAAATGTTAAAGAACGAGTATTGCAATCCAGGCGATCTCATGTACCTGCATGGACAGTTACTCGGTAGAGGGCGCCCCATTTGTAAATAAGGGACATCGTGATGACTTTATAGTTCAGATTCGTTCGAACAACGGAAACACATGATCCTCAGGAAAATCTGTTTACTGTCTGCAGCTTTTGACCACATTTACATCATCAAAATACAGTTCTGGGTCGATCACAAACATAATTACGTCTCGGGCAATTAGATGCAATCGTCACATACTCATAACTAAGCTTCTTCTAATTATTATGGACATATTTAATATAAACGTCTAAAAAAAATTATAGTTATATATATTGCGTTATTTTCAAAAGCTGCACTTTCTATTAGGTAAATCATTCATAGGAAAAAAAAGATCACGTGATCACAGACACGACGTAGTACTAATGTAGCCTACACCTTTATATTGACATGACTGTAACTTCTGTCTTTAGATCACACATTCAAACGGTTGTAAAAGTATAAAAATAGTTACACTGATTTTACATACATTATTTTATATATATATATATATATATCTATATATACCATTATATTCAGTATTAAAAGAAATATCATATCATAAATAACATTTGACAACGACAGCCAAACAAAAATCATACAGCACTTTGATCGTAGAAAAATTAGTTTTGACTATATTTTTACGGAAAAAAAATAATGGAAGAATATCGAAGCAATTATACACATAAAATGACTAGTTTTAGCGGCGAGGCGATTAATCCAATAAGTTGCCACCGGTGAATACCCGTACAGATGGAACTGATAAACGGCCACCACCCCGTCGTCCTTCGCCTAAAGTCTTCATTTCCATTTCATCTTTGAGTTTTAAATGTTGTGTCGAAGGCAAATCCATCTCAATTTCAGGCGAAAAACAACTATCCTCCTCGTCAAAAGACCTGTGCACTTGTGCAATGTTCCGCGGTCTTAAGGTTCTTTCAGGAAGTGCAAGCATGTCGGGGAGCTTTGTAATAACCGGCGGCTCAACGCTGGGAGGAGGACATTCGCTGGGTTCATCATCATCGCAAGACGTGCCGAGATAAACGCCTCCGAATTCGCTATAAAATTCAGATTTCTCGTCATCGTCCATTTCACTAGTGTATTTACTTCTACCTTGACTACTACTGGAATTTCTGGAATGTAAGAATTATTAACATAACAAAAGGACAATTAGTGTGTGATTCACCTGTGCACTGACAGTGAAAACATAAAAACGTTCCAGTATCGCTCGATACTGGAACACAATTTGGTGTTCCAGTATCGACTGATACTGGAACAGTAAAATCGTACCAGTATTGACCGATATTGGCAATTTTTATATTCCAGTATTGAAAGATACTGGTATACCAGTATGGAACCTAAAGTACACTTTTCCGAATATAACTCCACATGCAGATTGTGGCCCATTTTAAGTTAAGTAGTGTGGTATGAATTAAAAGGTGAAGCTGGGTTTCAGTGACGTCAATCTTTTTAGGTATACATGTTCTACTTGGGCATAGACTCAATTGAAGATAAGATTACGCAGAATCACTTGACAAGTTTGTGACAGGGGTATGTGGGCAATAGCTATAGTGGGTGAGGGGGATGTATACAAATCAAAGTATTTGGCTTTTTCCACTAAAACTTACATGTGCATTTGCATGTGAAATAATGATGATTCCTTGAAGAAAACAGTGTATCGAAAAGAATGTGGCGGCTGGGTATTTATAAGATAAAAACTAGTTGACAGTCATAGGATAAATTCAGATACTCTCTTGACTTGAAGTTACATGGTAAAAATAGAGCACATTTAAATATTCTCTTTAACTTTAAGTGGGCACTGAGAGATTGCCCAGAAAAATGAAATTTTGAAGAAAAAAAAAAGAATTGTTTCAATAGAACCTTCAAGTGTAATACTTTAGGGGAAATGGGTTGAATGCTGGCGCTATATAGAAATTCGGTTGAAGCCATTTATGGTGAGTGGTGCTGATAATTTCGATGTGATTTACATCGAAATGACCAAATTGTGAAATGTTACATGATAGACGGTGAATTAAGGTAAACGGCTTCAGATGGGAGTATATGCCTTAGTATTACGTACATGTAGGTGCAAAAAAACTGATTTCCAGCAAAATTGAGGGCGCACTCCAATATGTATTTCTCAGTGCCCTTTAAGGAGTGCCCTGTCATTCATCACGAATCAATATATTATCGATTCTATTTTCACCTACCTATTTGATTGGTCACTTGACGGTTCTTGAACACACACTTTGATACCCCCTTGTATACTCGGAAACGCTGATATTCTAGATACTTCAGTGGCTAAAATGCATAAGAATAAAAAACAAGTTATGTCTATGATTATAGCAAATCGGCTGCATCAAGATTTGTGGCATGCAACACCGCACGGGTGTTTAAATCAGTATATAGGTTGTGTGTTAGGGAGCAAATCAAAACTCGACCGCGCGGCAACCGGTGTCATTGTTTAGAACAATAGAAACCGGCTGCAACCTCACGTTACTGCACGGAACCGGCGGTTGCCGGGCGGTCGAGTTTTGATGTGCTCCCTTTTGATGTCAAAGGTAGTATTGCTTATATTATGTTGTGATGCATAAATATTCAACTGTTCCTGAGATCATACGGAGCAAAAAGGTAAATGGTTGTATATTCATCTGATCTTCAGTTTCCGGGATTTAAGGTAAAATAGGTCGACATTTGGTTATCGTTCAAAGCTACGGTATTCAACTGGTAAGGAATAACCATGTCGTGGATGCGAATCACATTATTAATGATCAATCGACCATCATTGCGTGTGTTACTTGACACTTTCCATGAGGCAGGCATCTGCAGACGACATTCCAAAATTTCAAAATGTTTCAAAAATGTCAAAATTACTGTATTTCATTACCATATTTGGAATCACCATGAGAAATGCATTGAAATAAGTACAAACATGCCTAGTGTTTGGTCATTAATCTTTGAGATAGACTTGGAAAATTATGTAAGGTTTCTGAAAAAACGCGTGGAAAGCGTTAAATTAAATGCATATTCTGCGATCTTTTTCATGGAACTACCTGTGACTGTTTCCTTGAAATGGAAGTTATACAGACCAATACGTTTCCTAATTATTTAAAAAAATGAAATAAGTTGTCGGGATATCCGAGTTGTTTTTCGTTCGTAAATATAATTCCATGGTTTGACATTGTGTTAAAGCGGTTTACAGTGTTTCCGGTTACGACCGCAACTGTATGCAAGTGAAGACACCCCTTCGGAATGCTTTATGATGAAAATCGAAACAAATATATTGAACAATTCATTAAATTGGAAGCAGATTTCAATTATGAGTTGGTAAAGTTCTGTGATCGTTTTTTACGGAAAATACAGTCAAATAGAGTCCAGGAAAGTATTTACTAGTAGTCAAACTTCATTATAAGAGAGAAAAAAATGTGTGTAAAAATGTGAAAAAAAGATCACATAATATTGATTTATATAAACAAAATATTACCTCTTGAATACCATGAGTGACCGGTTGAGTTGAAGGAGTCCTCCGTTCTCAGTTCTTCGTTAAGTAGTAACGATGCCTCCTCCGGCGCTACAGTATGTAATTTTTCCTCTAATTCACTAATTTTTTTAACATGCTATAAAACAAAGAATACATAAATGCAGTTTACTTCATAAAAGTTACACACACTGCTGCTATTTGAATTTAGTATAAGTAAAAATTCACAAGCATGAAACATACTTTAGATCCTGAACAGGCTATCCATTAATTTAAAATGTTGTATCGAAGGCAAATTTGGAATCTATCGATCGAATATTCCGAATATGTCGGTTACATTAACAGTATCTACCAAATTCATATCAAATCTCATGTTATATATAAAAATATCACTTAGAAGGCGACCCTCACCACTCAAAGTTTGCATCTTTTCCTTTTTGTGGTTGTTTATTTTATCTCCAACATTTATGACATTTTTTTTTTTACAAACTAAAAGTAAAACGTGGATCGTTATTCATTTGCACAAGAAAAGCTTACTCCCTTACTGTCGCCAAGGCCCTTTAACAGGGTTGTTTCGTCTTCTTAACACGATTGCAAAAAAATGAACGTTACTGATTCTCGAAATGATCGATTTTTGAACCGTATTGCGTCTCATCTCAAAAGCTTTTTTTGGTGTGAAAATTTTAAAAAAAACATAACAAATACACACGATAAGCGTTCTTGTGACTCATGTTTTACGGTATTATATTCTATATGCAGCCGCACTGAACTTAAGCGCAAGGCTACAAGTACTCAAAAGGCTCCACATTTGTGTATAAGCGATTGATACGCTTATTTTACTACATGGTGATAAAACTGCCTCGAGGAGTTGAAATGACTTTTTTTGGCTCTGGAGTTACCCCGTGTTGATATTAACGTAGCAATGTTTTAACCACTACACACAGAAAACACTATGTAAAAAATTATGTAAATATAGAACTCCATAATTATTATGTAAGAGTTTACATAAAACATGTAATATATACCCAAGCTTGTGTAAATTCCTATGCAAAAGCTTAACACAACTGTTTACATAGTATTATGGAGTTCTATTTTTACACAGATTGTGTATTTTTTACATAATTTGTGTAATTTTTTTACATAGTGTTTTCTGTGTGTGATATCGCTAGAGCCCGTAGAACATGGGGGTTTTCACCTTCTTAACACGATTGCAAAACAACAAACCTACTGATTCTCAGAACCCGATTTTTGAACCCGTATCGCGCCTCATCTCAAAAAACAAAAACAAAAACTATTTTGTTTGTAAATTACTAAAAAAGAAGAAGACCCCCCCCCCCCCCCACACGATACGCGTTCTTGTCACTCATGTTTTACGGTATTATATTCTAGAGACAGCCGCACTGAAGTAAGCGCAAGGCTACAAGTACTCAAAAGGCTTCACATTTGTGTATTAAGCGATTGATACGCTTTTTTACTACAATGTGATGAAACTGCCTCAAGGAGTTGAAATGACTCTTTTTGGCTCTGGACTTACCCCGTGTTGATATTAACCTAGCAATTTTTTAACCACTATGTGAACTGTCCACGTGATCATGTCGGTAACTAAGAACCAGCGAAGAGCCTGCTTTCAAAAAAAGCGGTTTCCCTCTACAGCCAAATAATTCGTTAAAGGGGCATTGAGAGATGTGTCGATATACTAAATGAGCAAATAACGTAAAGATAATCATCAACATAGCCCAAATCCAAAATGTCATACAATTCTGACATCGCCTTCATGCCAAATAAGCAAATAACGGCACTTCCGGGTTGAGATTTGCCGCGAAAGGCTGCATGTAAAACGATAGCATACCTTCCGAATTCAGCACCTACTTTCGATATGATCATATCGAAACTAAGAAAATCATGAAATTTGATTTGATAAACGGCGAATGTTGGTAAACTGTTTCAGGTGGTAGTTAGTATATGCCTAAGTATTACTTTGATGCAAAAAAACTGATTTCCAGGATAATTGAGGGCGCACTCCCATACGTATCTCTCAATGCCCCTAACTAAATACAATTTCAACGTACCTCTTCCAATTTCTTGTTAAGCTGTACCTGTTCATTACTTAATAACTTCATTTTGGCCTCGGCGTCCATACTATTTGGAGTAACCGATGATGTACGCATACTTTTATCCAAAGTTCCCATCACTCGTATTCTATCGATAGGGTTGGGATTTTTACGAAGTTCTATGACCTGTTATGGAAAGTAAAATAGAGACAACGTTTGAGAATTCAGCTATTTTTATAACTCGAAATTTCAACGATTTATCATCCTGCTGCGCATAAATTATATCAATAAATTCAACGTGGACTCAATGCTCCTCAACACTTTCCGTGATAAGGAAATTAAGATGAACATGGTGGAATAAATATGATAATTCTTAAGATATCATCGGTGGTACAAATCTCTTTATCCCCCCATTTCCCCAGGAAAACACACCACATCAGTAATGCAATCTCACTTATCAATTTATTTCTTGACCGATAATCGATGTCCGAGTTCAGAAATGATATGAACGATTTTCGCATTTATTTAAGTATCATAATGAGCTGATTAATGACGTTTACGGGAGATCATTGTCGATCGCTTCATTCATGTTAAGGGTGCTGTCAACCCTCAAACTATGAACTTAATCAAGCGCTGTAACTTTTGTTGAACTATTTATGTGATGTATATAAATGTAAACATTTTTGGAAAGTAAATGAGTCAAAGAATCCATTTTTTTGTATCAAATTTTACTAAAAATGCTGCTATATTCACTTTTTTGGCTTAAAAACATGTGGACAATATAGTACTAAATGCATTTCCACCATTCACGTGTAAATGCTAATTGTGTGAGGCCATATGACTTTCAGTAGGCGCAAAAGGTCATCGACCTATTACAGGTTGTTTACGCGTTAGTTGCTCTATAGCTGTCGATGACCGGTCATATATAGGTTATGTCTGGTAATGGCGCGCGGCTTTCCGGTCGGTATCCTTTGTACGCGGCAATTGCGCGTCGCGCTTGGTTTGTTGTTGATGCATGGCGCAGGTTGCACCTGGCGTGATTACGTGCTTCAGGTTGTGTGTTCATCATTCACTGTTTTGATTTTCATGAGTTTGGTTTGGCCTCCCTCCCGCCCCTCACCCTCCTCCAAAGGGTGAGAGATGGGGGGAAAGCTTAACACCTCGTTATTGGGGTCCTTGTTGTCGTATATTGCTGATAAATAGTGGGATGGTATGGAGGTTGGAGGATTGAGCCTGGGATGCGGGGCCCGGGGGATCGCAGGATAGCATTTTTCACTGGAGACACTATCTAGGATGAGGGCTGCCCGGCGACCCCTGCGGGTGCCCTTGCCTCCCCGGCTCGATGTTGTATGTCCTTTTGTAGGAGTTTGTCAAATTTGTCCAATATCAGCTAGAATCTTGTCAAGTGTTGTTCAATAGCAGGTTGTTCCAGAACTCTAGCTCATTGACTCATTGCTTGTCAAAATTGCTCAATATCGCTTATAATATGAGTTGGTCCATAGCAGGGTGTTCTGGTTCACAGTGCTTAAAATCTAAATGTCAATTGCATATTGGATGGGAAATGCCGAATTGTTTGAGAATATTGTAGTACTTAGATTGATTGTTTAAATACTATACTTTGTTTGTTCTTGTAGGCGATGGCCTACCATTCTTGTAGTACTTAGATTGATTGTTTAAATACTATACTTTGTTTGTTCTTGTAATTAGGCGATGGCCTACCATTCTCATGAATAAATAAAACTGTGATAGTCATTCTTTTTGTCATGTGCTTCTCTACACAATCATTTTTTGGTAAAAAATGCTGAAATTGCACCAAAATCATCTAAAGACACTTACCTGTGGGCGTTTTTTTTATTTTTTGCCAAAAAAATGTTATAGTTTTTAAAAATTTGACCAAAAAGTGCAAAAAAAAATGTTGAGGTAAAAGTTGATTGGACAATAATTCAGTAGGCCTACACACACATGTAGCTCTTACCTTAGGTCCAAATACTAGGCAAAGTGTGATTGTTGTACAGAAGAGAATAAAAATAGACACTAGTCCATAGGACGCATTATGGTCGTCTTGTATAATGGCGGATAAAGACACGCCCAGCACACACATTATTACTACGTTGTACACACTCATTCCTATATATTTACTGTCGTTGAGGGCAGGAATGCTGACATGGCGGGTCTCCCATGCTAAGAAAAGACCAAATATCTGTGATGAAAATGTAAAGAAATGGAAAATGGTAAAACAAAAACAAGTTTCCATTGTATTAATACGACTGATGAAATAAGGTTGGTGTGAACTGATCCAAAGGTTATTGACTGTGTGCGTTTCGGCAACTGTCACCGATGCTAGAGGGAGTTTTCCCAGCGGCGGTTTTGGAGTTGCCAGTTTGATTCTTGACTCCAAAACCGCCGCTGGGAAAACTCCCTATGGCGTCGGTGACAGTATTAAAATAGCTCACCACAATCAAACATGTGTTGAGAACGCCAACAGCGTTACCGAAACGTACACAGTGAGTATGACCTTTGGATCAGTTCATAAGAACCTTATCTAATCATTTATTACTACCGATCCTTATGAATCTATTCATACAATTAACACGACTGGTAGAAAAAACTATTACTGTAAGTTTAGTGAATGAATAATGAATACATGTAGTATTTATTCTCCTTTTATTGATATCAAATGATTTATATGCATTAAAAAAACATTAAAATAAAGGCAATCATCGGATCTACAGGGATGTCTGCTACGTGGTCATGCAGTTCTCAACAGTTATGTAAATTATTAGTAAAACCTGTGGCCTTCAGATAACTCAAAAATCTATTCGAATTACCTTACCAGTCATTGCATACAATTGTCCTTCCAAAACTAAACAGTTCTATCAGCGAACAGCCTATTATCGAGGGTTGAGCGCCAGAAGGCCGTAACTAAAACAAAAATGCTATTCTGAGATAATCAACTTTCAAATATTCGGTACTCATTACAATACACTGTAGCACCCAACTTATAACTCTAGTTTTAGTCAAATTAAGAGTGTTTATGAGTTATCTCTTTATGTTTCTGAAAATCTAGGTTATATGGATTATTATAGTACCAAAATCTCATTTTGCATAAAAGTTGAGTTACGGCCTTCTGGCCCTCAACCCTCGTTATTTATTCCCAGCTATCTATAAACAGCTGGGAACAAATAATAGCTATTTCTTTCTCTTGTATATCGTACTGCAAATGCCGAATAACACCTTTGCACAGCTTACTAGATATTCAATGATTAAGGTTCCCTAGAATAACTCATAAATTATCGTTACATTGTCCTTTCGATTGACGCCGGGCAAGGGAAAACGACACTAAAATGTAGGTGTTATATTGTCCATTTGATTGACTTGGAGCATGGGGAAACGACATTTACGTATAGACCTTACGTTAGACCTTGCAAGCCAACACTAAACTATTTAGAGACGTTACAAAATATGTTTGATGCACGGCTGACTATACCTCTAGGAGACTCATGATAGCCGCCAATTTAGATTTATTCAAAAACCTTATTATGATAATAATAATAATAATAATAATATTTATAATAACAGCAGTGCTTATAACGCTGTTCCAAAAATGATCACAGCGCTTAACTAAAAAATGTAACATATTAACAATACAATGTACCCCCAAGGCATAAAAGTGAATGGAAAGAATGAGAAAGCGTGTACAGAAAATTACTAAAAAAATGAGTCTTGAGAGTATGCTTGAAGGTTACGATACTGTTGCTGGATCTTATCACTTTCCACGCTTTACCATATACAAAACAGATTTTTCAGAAACCTTTCCCAATTTTCGAAGTCTATCTCAAGGATTACTGAACCAATACCAAGCATGTTTGTACTTATTCCAATCCATTTTTTCATGGTGATTCCGAATATGGTAATGAAATTCAAAAAAATTGACATTTTTGAAATATGTTGTGAAATTTTGGAATGTCGTCTGCAGCCGCCTGCCGCGTGGAAAGTGTTAAGTTGGTTGGAGTGTTATTCCATAGTGTTGGGCCAGCCACAGCAAATGAGCTAGCTCCAATGCGTTAATGGCTGGCACAACAAGACGGGTTTTGTCAGTGGCGGATCGTAGACCTTGTCTAGATGGAATGTAGATGGTAATACACTCAGATATGTATATGGGGCTGAACCGGTGATGGATTTGACATAAAGAAGTGTTTTGAACTTGATTCTTTTATCAACTGGTAGCCAGTGTACCCTATCCCACTTATTATCAACCAATATAACTTACCATTAACACTCCTTTATATATGTATAGGCTGGATAACCATATCATTTTCTTGTCACTGTTACAGTTATAAACTATAGGAGTTATAATAATATCTGCCCCGGTAGGATCGGGCTACAAAAGAAAAAGAAATTACAAGAAATGTTTTTAAAAAAGTTGGTGTATATAATGTAATCGAATCACTTTAACTATAAAGAGCTTGTTTTCGGTCTTCATGATTGCGTGGACATTTGGTAATTGATGTAACTTTGAAGACAGTTTTTACCTGTCTCTTTTTCTCTTATATTCTCTTATATTCCGTCCTTTACTTTAGCGAACTATGATGTAATGTACATCTATACCAAAAATAAATGTGGAGTATCAACTCAGTGTTCGGCATCTAGACGGCCTTTAGAAAAACGTGCACGAGTAGAAACATGCACACGTGTCTTGTATTCGGGCGCGTTCGACACCAAAGGCGGAGAAGAAATAGTTATGTTTTTTCTGCCCGTGGGGCAGCTACATGTATATTATCAGATTATGTGGAACAATTATTCCGAGCCAACTTTAGAGATAACATGCCTAAAAATGCCAGTTCTCATAGCATCCCGTTGATTAGGGAATGGATGATTCCAGCGTTTACTCTAAGCAGGGGCAAAAAAGCCGAATATTCTCGAGAGCCTGATGCCTTGGGACGCCCTCAGGGGGTGATGGAATGGCTGTTGCCTCTCTCTCTCTCATACAAATAAATGTTATATATATCTTGCAACTCCTTCTATAATGTATACCTAATCAATTTTAAATTACTTTATATAGTCTGTATAGATTGGTTACTTTGGGGACAGCCTATATACAATGATTAATTATACCTTAAAGATTTCTTACCCTATCTGCTAGCTTCTGTTTTTCAGGTCTTAACGGATCTAGAGTTTGCCATAATATTAATACTATGAGATCCATTATTACTAATACACCAACCAGAAGAAACAGCTGATTATCTTTTATAACCTGTCAACATAAAATAAATTTCAATATAGTTTACTATTGGTAATATTGGCAGGAGATGAAACATGAAATTTGCCTGAGGTGACATTGTACTTTTTGCCGAGAGGCACAGGACGGAAGAATTATTATGACACCCCCCCCCCTCCCCCACCGAGGACCGTAATGTTGATTCAGAGCCTAAAACGAATAGTTTATATCATATAATGGGACACACTGTCATGTTAATTGTTTTAAATTTATATTAATTTACTGCAGAATTCAAGATGAACATTAAAAATTGCCATTATTATTGTTTGTACTATAAAAAAACCCAGCAAAACTTGATTAAAACAATGTTTTAAATATGTTGGAATACCACGTAAAATGCTGGTTGCGGCTCTACCAGCATTTTTGAAATCGACGTTCTGTTGTACAAAGAGGGCTTATTTGTATTCATCCTTATAGGTGTAAGTTCACACATGTAATGCAATTGTAAAAATATACAAATCCCAGTTTTCATCAGGGCGCTGCCTCCACTACATCTCTTAATGCTCCTTTAAGTACTATTATTGTCCAAGGCTGGTGATGTATCTTAGTTATAACTAAAAGTAAGGAATCTATCACACAATATATTTATGCAATGTAAAGGTTTGATTCATGATAACTACTATACATCAGAATATATTGACTGACTCTTTATCTAACAGTTGTTTAAAAATGTACAAATACATATCGAACTGTTCAGAACTTCAGGTACATGTAACCACGTGAGAAAGACTCACGAAAAGTGGACATATTTCAGTTTAAACCATTATATGGCATATTATTTACCTTTTTCTTCATTTTAATGTTTGTGAATATCTTGTGGACTCGCCAAGTTTTCCCAAACATAGCACCATATGAAAAAGTAAACCCTAGGCACAAGAACCATGCGCGGGCCTAGAATATACAAAACATACAATCATAATTAGTTCATAGCACAATAAAGTAATTTCTATTATAGATTCATTAAAGGCTATCCGTGTTTAGGATTAGGTGCCATCTTGTCGGATTTAAGACCAGTGTTTAATTGTTTTTCAGAAAGAAGATACACCTGTTTCATTACATAAAGGCCAATTTGGTAACACGGTTCATGCCATTGGGACGTCATGCACCAATTCAATTGAATGTAGAAAGGGCTGGGTGCAATTCTCCCATTGTTGTCCGCTTGTGCATGGCTACACTGATATCCTCCAAATGACGGCTCTCATTAATCAAAGATGGCGGCGAGCAAGAAATGTTAAACAATTCTATGACGGTTTAATCATATATGTATCCGGAGAACATTACCAGGAGTAGTAATTATATAGTTTTTAAAATGAAATCGAAATGGTTGACATAACTTTAAATGGCGCCAAAACAACACATAATATTATGACGCCCGGGATATGACGTACTGTTAGAGACAATTAAATGGGATGCTACAACTATTTGAGATAATACATTGGAAACATTCGCGTAAAGTACGAGAGGTCAACCTCATCCGTTGTGCGCATCTAAAGCTGCGCAATACGTAAACTCGACCTCACGGCGCTGATTGGTTACCGGATTTCTGTGAATTTTCAAGCATGCGCGTCGAGCTAATCGGAGTGCGCCCGCGTATGTTGGGCTGTGGCCAGGAGGATATGTGCCGTAGGTCGATTGGAATAGTGCAAGCACCCTACACACCCACTTACAAACTCTCGTGTAATTGATATAAATGAACACTTACCGCACACACGGCTTGGAAGGCATCTATTCCTAGTAATCCCATATCTAATCCGAGGAAATAGACACTGATATACGATAGTATACCGCCGAATAGGATTAGGTTATTGAGATACGGGCTGGACATTTTGATATATCTGAAAGGAAAAAAAGAAGAAAATAATGAAAAGAAAAGGGTGTTAAAAGGCCTACTGATTTAATGTGAAACGGAAATATATGGGAGGGGGTAGAATATATTGAAAACATCTGCATTGTCGCCGTATAGCCTATACCCATGGATTATTATACTTAAGTGAATATGTGTTCTGCTTCGTGATAGTACAGATGCGCATTTGCGGTTGTCGCGCATGTGCGGTTGTTGTGGAATTCCACGCCGAATGTGCACACTTTTTGAACATGTCCTTTCCCCCAATCTCTTAATTGGGCTCAGCATCTTTGAAGCTGGTGGCCATTTTGTAGGGAACGGTGCTAGTAAAAGGTTATATAAATGACCAAATTGGATTACTTGGTTTAAACTTCTTATATTTCGTAATCTCGTACAATGCCACCAGACAATTCGATGGTAATAACTTATCTGGACAAAACCGCGCCTACAGCCAAGGACATAACAGAGGTCTTGGCCGCCTTCTACACACATTTTAAATCGGTCAAGACACTATTTGTTTTGGCCAATACAAAACAGCTACAAGTCAGAATTTGCTTTGTAACGGGATATATGAGGACTTGCGGAACACGTTCAAAAAGCGTGGAGAGGTTCAGTCAGACGTGCTGACATACCGTGTCTGACACAGAAACAGACACTTTTCTCACAGACACGTCACAGGCACCCGTGCAGAAGAATCAAAAACTCTATTTGCAGAAATCGCGGTTCACTACCCTTTCAATAGAACTGGTTCATTGACCTTTACCATCGATAAAATAATAACCCGATATTTTAGTTTAATATATTTTTCAATCTCTATACCGACACTTATTCCACTCGACGTATACAATAATTTGAAATAGCATACGTCCACCCACTTAATTGATAGAATCTTTCGCCTCATATTTGTAATTGGGAACATTTCGTTGCTCCTGGGTACTGAAAATTCAATAATTGTTGAGGAAACAAGAGTAATCCTCCATCTCGGCGTTTGTTTGTTTTCGGTCATGATGGTATACGCTTTTCTATTTTAGCTGAAAGGGGTCCCTTGACCTGTCTTTTAACATGATTGGGGAAGTGAATTACTCCCTTCCTAGAATCGCCGACATTGGTTAAGACGTGTGGGGCAAGCGAGGCTCGGTGCCGTCGCGTCGGGGTCAAGACATAAAAATGAAGAATAAGACTTGCTTTAGTCTATCAGGTATCGACATGAAAACGCATCTGTTAAAGTGTTCTTCATCACTCATCACCCATCATCAACGTCGGCCTATCAAGCTAGGCAAAACTGCAAAACTAGTACGTATGGCTCGTACGTACAGTACAGCTCGAAATAGAATGGACAATGTCAACGCACTTCATTGCAATGTCATTGCAATGTCATTGCAAAGTCATTGCAATGTCAGTGCAATGACATTGCAATGACTGCACCAATCGGGTTACATCTCAAGGCGTCATTGCAATGTCATTGCAATGTCAGTGCAATATCAGTGCAATGTCATTGCAATGTCATTGCAATGTCAGTGTCCATTCTATTTCAAGCTGTACTGTATAAGTGACTTGTACGTTAGACTTATACGATAGGCCCCAGAGTAATATGTTGCCGCACAATACGTACGTACGAGTACAAGCACCAATACAGAGTTAACTGAGGGTTTATCCTTGGTGTAAGACAGCGCGGAATTAACCTAGTACAACATCCTCTATTGACGGATTAAAGGATTATTCAGCTTTATTCCGTAATAGGGTCATTGCACTAGTCTAAGTTATGATTGTCTAACACTAAGGATAAACCGAACTGAGGCCAATGCGAATATGTGTATATTATAATGGAAGTATTTGCATTGGTTTTAGTTCAATTCAATCGGTGCTTTTAAATATGGTGTTGCAAAATGTTACTTTGGCGACTATCGTGTAAGTCTTACCAACCATCACTTATACGTATGAGTTTTTACGTACTGACTTTGCAGTGCGGGTTTAGAGTTAACACTGTACCCACTGAGATAAGTTGAGAAACATGGGGGATGAAAGAAGATGTAAAGTCTTACACGGTTGCCTATATATATACTTTTTACCATGGAGTATTTTAATATGTGGTCATATTTCTTAACGATATTCGATAAGATTAGCATTAGATGCACACACAGCACATGTATTTTGTTCACATTAGACTACCAGAAAATGGTTGTCCGAGCACACACAGCTTCTCAGACCGGTTGCTACACCCTATTAATATTATTTGCATCATAGTGCACGTTCACACACTTCCCTGCATCAATACAATACCAAGGTTTTTGGCCGTAACAACAGAGTACAATAGGCGCTTCAACCTGTTTTGAGCAAATTAGTGCTGTACAATTTTGTCATGATTGGGCAAATACAAGTAAAATTGCAATCTATGAACTATAATCAAGGAAAAAAGGGTTGATGCACTTTGTGGGGAAGGATATAAGAAAGGAGAACACTTCTGCTTTCCATTAAACAGTGCTATGTCCCAAGTCTTATCTCGATATCGAGCACGGGGTGGTTGTAGTAAGTTGCATCAAGTGTTCCAACTATGTTCTCACCATGAAGAAGGTAGTTTGTTTCTGTTTGTTTCTTCTTTCTAAACTATAAATATTAAAAAAACACGATTTGGGACATCTAAATTGCAAACTGAGTAGCAAACTGTCAGACTCTTCTACATGGTTTATCTAACCTTTAGACCAATACTTTTCAACGTGGTGTATCGGGTCTGTGGAAGATATTGAATTCCATGAGGAAATCATAACCAGTACGACAACGGATATTATGTCTGATGAAGGATGCTATGAAAAGGGGTAAAAGCTCGTATCTCTAATATAAATCTAACATCAATATACAGTTTTTTGCTGCAGAGTTTTCTTTCTAAATTTCACCATGATTCTCGAAAGGGGAAAACAATACTCAACTTGGTACAAAGGAATTTGATAAGGGGATACACCTGATCTTGCGGATCACGTACAAAACTCGAGAGAAATATCATATGGAAGTAATAAAAGGATTCATTAGTAACAGCTCTAGGTAGCACGAGGTTGCCCTCGAACCAAGAAAACGGTGCGTTTTTAGTGTTTATTTAGCATGATTCTTCAGGCGGATAGCAGTGGGAGTACAGTGGGCGTATTAATCAATAATGACTACACCTAGAGTTTTTAAAGAGAAGTATGGTTTTCCCATTGCTATTACGCTGAAAGCTACTTTATATAATATTTATGTATAGCGCGAATGTACCAGGCTGTATCGAGACACCAACATACCAGGCTGTATCGAGAACTCATCCGAACCAGTTTGTTGGTATTGTAAGCAATGGCAAGTGTCTAATATAATCTAAAGAAGGAATTGAAATGCTTCGTTGGTGCGTTATTAGGGTCGTCAGGAAGGGTGCCAAGTGGAGCTATGCCAAAATTGGTAACATTTGGTAATATCGGTTCAAACAAATTTGGTAAAAATTATTCAAAATTGGTAAAATTGGTTCAAAATTTGGTAAAATTGGTTCAAAATTATTAAAATTGGTTCAAAATTGGTCAAATTGGTTCAAAATTGGTCAAATTGGTTCAAAATTGGTAACATTGGTTCAAAATTGGTAACATTGGTTCAAAATTGGTAAAATGTGTTCAAAATTGGTAAAATTGGTTCAAAATTGGTTCAAAATGGGTAAAATTGGTTCAAAATGGGTAAAATTGGTTCAAAATTGGTAACATTTGTTCAAAATTGGTAAAATTTGTTCGGCTAGTGTCACCGTATGATGACTGCTATATTATACTATTTTAACATATTGCATTCAAATCAATTATGAATTGAAATTATTATTGTTATTTTTTTATTTAATTTAAAATTTCTAAATGATTTTTAAACCAGTTTGTTTCGGCGATACTCGGCAACTTTGTGACTGAGAACACACATTCAACGAACTTTGTGAAGTTAAGAGATAAATAGAACACACGCGTACAATGTGCATTGATCATGTCTGACTACTTTTATTAAAAAGGCAAAAGCAATATATATATAGGCCTAATAATATATTTGGATTTTTATAAAATAAAATTTGAAATAAAAAAATCGCAATAAAAAAACAGCTTAGCCAAAAGGTGCTGAGACAAAGTTGGCCTTAAATTGGTTATTTTTTTGTTACAGTTCATATATCCAAAGTTTAAAGTTATTTATATTTTCTCGGTGGTGTGTGTGCATTCACACATAATTGAATGTACGTAAATACATGTGCTCATCGCCTTATCACGCTTACGGAGAGTAATTTTATAATTATTATTGTTCAAAAACAGTTTGTTTCGCATGCCATTGTGTGACCATACCAGAGTTTAATTACATTATAGTATATCATCTTTTTCAATAACACATCGCCACGTGAGTTTATAAATAAGTCATATGCTATTACTATCCTCGTTCAATCTTCTCATTATAGTCAAATAACATAGCATCTCCCTAGGGGCGTAACTGTATGCGATATCTCCGTAATTATGATGTATGCCGGTTAGTGGGGAAAATTACACATACGAAATTGACCGCGAAAAAAACCCAGTGTACTTTAAGTGGACCATTTGACGCTTCGAAATCAAAACCATGTGATATTTCAATAAATTTGATATAAACTGGTTGTCAAAGCTTATTACAGTTCAATTATGATAGATCGCTGTATCAAATACGTAGTGCCTGCAGGCTATCACAGAACTGTCGATGTGATGAAGGACTTTAACCTTAATGAAGTTTTGGCGCGAAAAAAATTGTCGTCTGCCTTCAGGGTGAGACGAAGTTTCATTAATCATTCTAGAGGAATCATTTCTACAGAGTTTCCGGTCAGTAGCGGCAACCTGACATTTCGGCACAAAAGAACTCGCAACGGACGGACACAATTTTGCTGGCGTGAATCAACGTGCTATTTATTGTTATTCTTTTATAATCATCATCATTGATAATTATTATCAAAGGTAGATGATCTAGTTCTGGGGAGGAGTCTTAGGTCCCGGATATTAGATTACTGTGGGGTATAGTTGTGTAGGGCTTATTTCGATACTGCTATATACTTGTTACGATAATGGTGGGAGTATTCGGGGAAATTGTCAGAAAGACATAGGCAAAGTAATGGCACCGGGGTCGCGTATTGAAACCCTGTTTAAATGTGTAGGAGTACAAGGAATTGGCGTTTACACCACCCGGTCTGCGCTCTAAAAACAAGTTTTTCGTGACAACATGATTGCGCATAGGTCAATAGGTTAGGTGTTAGATTTAGTTTGATTTAGTATTGTTAGGTATATTGTGTGATACGCAAATCATGACTCGCAAACAAATACCCACATTTTGATAGACGACGTTTGACCGATAGTAACAATAAATATACAAGACACCCATTACGTCATCTGTTTCTAAAAATCTACATCTAAAAGCGCAAAAGCTTGTGCGTCCTATAGTTTAAGCTAGTAAGCTTGATTCCGAGCGCGTAATCTTGCTGCATCGTAGCGATTTACACTCATCAGCCAACACATACAGACTTACGGATTACTCTAAATCTGCGGTCCAAAATTAGGTATTGAATGATTGGAGACTGGCTTCCAAATATAGCTCTCGATGGCCCGATCAGCAAACCCACAAGTAAATGTCATACGAGTATTTTTCTAAAATGTATACATTTAGCAAGTGCTGTTATCATGATTGTCTCATCCAATTTCAATACAGTGAACACAAAATTGAGTTTGAATTCCCCAGAGGATCCGATTCAAAGCGAATGCAATAGGAAATACGACATTACCATCGGTGAAAACTAATCAGCGTGGTGAACTCACCAATGCAGAGTTAAAGTTATTCTATACAAAAAAAAAGAGCCAATTGCACGTGGATTGATGTGGGCATTTATAGCGTTTTATCGACATTTTGTATCGCCTTCGGTGATGCAACACGATATTGAATGGATAATAACCTAGTCAGTCATTACATCAATGCCTGATTATACCAATGCCTGATAGAATCAGAAAAAGAAATTCTAGCTTTTGCAATTTGCAATTATACAATTGTCGAGAGTAGTAACGTCGTTAGTACAAACTTTGATTTTAATGCTTTCCACGCCGCAGGCGTCTACGTCTGCAGACGACATTCCAAAAATTTCACAAAATATTTCAAAGATTTCAAAATTAATGAATTTCATTACCATATTTGGAATCACCATGAGAAATGCATTAAAATAAGTACAAACATTTTTAGTATTGGTTCAGTAATTCTTGAGATAGGCTTTGAAAGTTGGAAAATGTTTCTGAAAAAAAAAATCTATTTTGTATTTAGTAAAACCAATACCCTCGTGAAAAGTGTTAAGGGTACTATGACTTTCAATTGCTCATCATGGCATTTTAGTAAACTCGAGTGATTGTGTAAAAACAAAAATCGCTGCCGGCTAAAAGATTCGGGCGAATAGTGGCTCACAAGTTCGATCATAGTCCGCTGCAGAGATTCATGTAGTTTGGGGTCAAGCGACCTGTAGCGATCTGTTAAGACTTTCAGCAAAGCCAATCCTGGAGCCCCAATATTTTTTCTCAACTCTATCTACAAACATCGTTTTACGCGTATTGGAAGAGCACAAGTGCAACTGGCGGTTTGAAACCACCGTCTAGAGTAAAATAAAGACAGCAATGAAGGACCGAAAAGTGTGGAGAGCGTGGACAACACTCGAGTAGATCGGGGACAACACTCGAGTTAAGCAAGTTAGTAAGTGTTTAATTGTTTTATATTCTAAACACAAAATATCACTGGTTTTTTTCTCTCGTGATTTCTCGATTTGAGAACACATATTAGACCTTGTTTGACTCTTTCATTACAATAGTCCCGAATTGGCACTTAGTTTAAGGATTATAAAAACGTTATTCTTTCATGCAGATCTGGCCTTAATTGTTCCAGTATAGAAAACAGGGTTAAACAGAATAAAACGTCATAGTGGCGCCCCCATCACCATAAACACTGCCATGCCGCAACGTTTGGTTTCAACATTAGAAAGATTTATGATAAGGATTGGTTACTTATATTTCTAAATTGAAAACAGCAGTTCTACATTTATTTGGAATGGAGAATAGTCACACACACCACATACTAAGGTACATGTATTACATTGCAGAGGGTAATTGCGAACAACAGTCCGGGTCGATGAACATTTGTCCTCGCTAATGGTGGAACAAATGAACGTCAAATTAAGATGTTTCCACACTAATCTGCTAATACGTAACAGGGCAATTGATTCTTTTGCCTAAACATTGGGGCTTTTATTAACAAATCTTTCCCTTTTAATGAAAAAAATAAATTGTCATTAACGTGCCGAAAGCGTATTGGATTATTGCCTAAGATTTGATCAGCTAATAAATCTGACAGTTATGCATGAGTTTGGGATTCATATTGTTGAATTTTGTTACAATTTTCTCTTAGTTGATAGACTGAGACAGTTGAAACAGTATAACACACTTCGAGAGATTTTCACGAGGCAACGGTAGGGGCATAGTGGCCTCAGTGAGTTTTTACTTGCAATATTGTTGTGTTACACAAACAATCATGAAAAATGATCACATTTTTTGTTTTTGATAAATACTTTATCCTTCCAGCTGATACATCCGAAAGGCGGAATATTACCACCAAGAACTGTGGCCATGCTCAGGACATAGACCTTACCAACTCAGTCGTGTCTTGTTCGGACACTAACAATGGTAATATTCTTTTGCAGCGATGGAAATACCCACATGACTTTTCACCTGGGGTAGACTAGGTAAGAACTACACACTTTGTGGACTTGGAATATTTCAAACCCTAACTTTTACAAAAAGAAATAAATCAGTTGAAAAAGTGGTACTAGTGGTAATCGAACCATGGACCTCTGCATTGTAAGGCATGTATCTCAACCACTAGACTAGCGAGGGATGAACTGGCCAAGACATCATTTTAATCCCTCTTATTATAACGGATCGTCAACCATAGTCATGTGGGTATTTCCATTACTGCATATTCTTATATAGGTCCTACTTACGGAATAAAGCACAAGTCTGCAATCATTTCTCAATGTAAATCGATCAACTGCAGAGAAACTGAATTACTACATTTGCTCTTAATTCCGTACAGGAGACCTATTTGAGGACGTTGCTCTACAACAAAAACGTACCTTTGATTTCTATATTTCATGTTGAAAAAGAAGAATGCCACGGCCATGACGATGCCAGCTGATGCTATCGATGACATGATAGCGAACAGGACGATAGACACGGTGAGAAGCTGGTCGTCAATTTCTGGCCAGTCTTGAGGGGGTTCATCGCCTGAAAAACAATCCAATTGGTATCCATTAAATATCACTATGTAAGGCAAAGAAAACCTCTGTTCTACGAACGAATAGTCCTCTTAGGTAAGTTTGTTCACAATTTTATTAAAATTTCGGGCTATAATTAATTTTTGCTTTCAATTTCTTTTTTTCCTTTCTTCAAAAATGTTGACAAAGAATTATCACAATTGAAACAAATATGGGTCACTTGGTCTCGTAAAATTAAATGGGTTCCCTTGATCTATTAAACAATGTTTAAATGTTGTGTCATTCATAGAATTTTAACATGATTTACCCTACTTGATGTATTAACTGGTGATTCCGGTCCTGGAAAATGTACGTTAAATAAATAACAACTTGTGTATTCAAGGGCAATTTGAAGAGGAAAAAATGTAACCTATCATGATTTTTTCATTTTGATTGATATTAAAGCTGAGTGGGTTCGGCCATCACAGAACATGGGGCAGGGTCCAACAATAGCATTGGACAGGACAAAAGACAAAAAGACAAAGAGTTGGACAATATAATATCACACATGGCTGAATGAAACCATTTGGCGAGGAAGGAAGGTGAAAACTCGATCAACAAGGACGGGGACAACCGTCTATGATAACACCTTGTTTTCATGGTTCTATAGGGCACTATTCAGCAGCTAACAAAACAATAAGCAGGCTGACAGTTGCCATTCTGAAGAAGGTACCAACGTGAAAAAAGAAGCTAAAAGTAACTAAAACTTAACAGAAATTGTGTGTCACTATCTGGATTTGTACACGATGCGACTCTTTCAAATGTAATCTATCTCTTATCTATTTATGGTGATCGAACGCTGAATAACATTTCATATTACATTCATCCTTTCTCTGTGGAATATACCTATGGTACATGTACAATTGGGTCACATTAACCAAGTCTTCCAAGTCAGTATACGACTTTTCCCGAATGTATTTCCGTTTTGAATGTGGTGTTTGTTTTGTAACAAAAATCAAATTGAAATTGGAATTCTAATCCATGAGAAAGTACAAATTCTTGAGTTTTTTCTTTCACGACAATTTTATGATTCATTCCCCTCTGGGATAAGATCAAAAATTAACTAATTAAGTCTATTCCACCGAGGGAGAACATGAAGGTATTTTTCGATGGCATGAATGCGACTCGACTATTTGCATAATATACAATGCCCCGTCTGTACAATCGCCCGGTTTCGAAATAAATGAACGACTTAAGATCAGACATCTGATCGAAAGTTCAACTGGGCTGGTAGTAAAATGATTTTAAGTTAGACATTCGATCTCATAGCACAAGACAATAATTAGCTGCAATCTGCAATTGGCGCTACATTACAGCTTTGTATGTGCCAAATCCCCTCATCCTCTAAGACCTTTCAGAGGGCTTCTAATTGAGCTCGAACGGGAGCTGCTAGGTAGTTAACAAGCAATAAGCAACAAGCAATATGCAAATAAATCTATAACTCGGTTGTGACTTCACGTAACCAAAAGACAGAGCACCACCAACACTACGAACCAATGGACGCACGTCACATGAGGTCGACCTCGCGTAAAGTACGCGACTTCAACCTCAACAACAAAACCCCAGTGCATCCGTGGTGCGCAATACGTGAGCTCGACCTCACGGCTCCGATTGGTAAGCGGCATTTTGTGAGTTTTCAAGCATGCGCGCGCAGCTGATCGAATTGTGCCCGCGTATGTCAGACTGTGGCAAGGAGAATATGTGCCGCAGGTCGATACGGTGCCGAAGTTGTAGCCACTTCCAGGTAATTGTAGTCAAGCGTTGATATCGAAAGTTTAACTCAAAAGATAATATTTTAAACAGGACGGGTGAACCATCGTAAATTGCACGAGGAAGGAGTGGGGTAGTGGAAAATACCTTTGAAAAAAGTACCGTTCTCATATTTAGTTATGAACAAAACAGTACACTACTACTACTATCTGAAAAGACCTTACAAAATGTAGAATTTGGCACCGCTACAATCGATATCCGCTTACCTTGCCAAACTAGTGATCTTGTATCACCCGTCGTTGTGTTTAATGAATCTGTAATGGAGTAATATTCCGCCACCTTTACAAGTTCAGCACCTAAGGAAAATGACAATCATAATTATACCATTAATGATAATAACACTAATAATACTAATAATACTACTAATAATAATAATAAGACCATGCTTAATATAGCGCCTAACAAACAACACAAAGCGCTTCACAAAAAAACACCACAAAACACACATTACCTTACATTGTATATACATGTACATGATGAAGAATACAGACAAACCCCTTAATATCATAATAGTATTCAATGGCATATAGAGAATGAAATCAAATTGTTTCCACAGCGAGTGAAATGCGTTCTTATTCATCGAAAACACAATGCCGTTTATTCATCTGGCTTTCAACTAAGAATAAATATGGTAATGCTTATATTGGAAATTAATGTGATGTACTGCTGTTGGGATCAGGAGAATTATTTGGTACAAATTATTCTATCGGAAGACCTTTATCAAAAATAATGATTCTGAGTGTGGTCTATGTAGTACAACATCGAGGATATCAAAAGTGGTTATATTTTTTCTAGACTGCAAGAAACGTATAACTATTGCATACAGCTTATTCCATTTCCCCGATACATAAATGTTAAAACATATCATCATGCATACATTTCAGTTTATTCAAAATATAGAAATTAATAATAACAGAACGGATCCAATTTCGACTTTTGTTGTCAACTAGGGAGTTGATGTAGTCCAACTTTTGATCAATTCGATAAGAGGGGGGGGGGGGGGGGGGGGGGAGGGGGGGGGGTGTAGAAAAGAATTATGTCGATATTGAGGATTTGGTGAAGTGCTGTGTGGACAAACTGATGGTAATATGATATCTAGATGTTCAGGTGTCTAGTCCTGGACGTCAAAAGGGTAACTGTTACATAAGGTGAAATATGCTGTCAAATGGAAACATTACGCTTGTTTATCAATCTCATAATAATGTACGGTTTAATTGTAAGATTTTTACATCGTGCATGTTTGAAAGAAAACATCTTGACCAGCCAGTGTGTGTCTCCTTTTTACTTGCTCATATGGTGTTTTTGTGGAAACCTGGCATACTGTATTATTAGTGTTTTTAATGTATATTTTTGTTATTCTTGTATTTTGTTAATGTATATTTTGTGTATCTGTAATTGTAATTATTGTGCCAATTCATAATATTATTTCATTTATGTGTATGCTTCATCTGCGTCACATTGACAACGTTTCTATTGTTTTCTACATTCAGTGTCTTCTCTAGTAAAAGTAGGGGATAAATTGTAAAAACAATCTGGTGTCCTTAACTATCTAGTTGGGTTAGTACCGTTTTATGTCATTATGTGTTTTAATAAATAGAGGGCGTTAATCATTCCTCCTGATGCATTGTTGGTAATCAAGTAGCTATGTCAAATGCACACACTGTATACAGTCATCAAAAAAAGGAAATATGCAGGTAATAAATGGGCTTCTAACTCTAAAAATATATATCCTACCTAAAAATATTAAATTATTAAGTAGTTGAAAATTCATCTTATTTAATATGCGATATTGCACGCTAGGATCGGGTGATTAATAAGGAAGTGACACTCCAAAATGTCAGGTAATGTCCGATTTTCATTTTCACATCTACGGGTACCTTATCGATTACCGGTAGTGCAATTGGGGTAGGCCTATGCATGCGAAGGTTGGACAGTCGGCCGTATTGTTCCGATAAATCAATACGCCACACGTACACACACGCTTCCTGTCATACGTTCCTCGTGTTGAAATGTAAAATGTGAAAATGAAATTGTGACTTAACCTTACATTTTGGATTGTCACTTCTTCAATATTCAACCGATCCTAGCGTGCAATATCACATATTAAAGAAGATAAGATTTTCAACAACTTTATTATTTAATATTTTAGGTAGGATATATATTCTAGAGTTAGAAGCACATTTATTATGACTGTACATACATGTATCAACATCAAAACCTATAGTATACTTAGTTTACCACAATCCCTTTTGTTTTAAAATAGCGGGCCAAATCGAGAGGCGTGTGAAAAAGGAGTGAAGACATGAAAGATTCAGTCTATAAAGTGTATTAATTCCGGGATTCATAACGATTCCCCCGTTGTGTGCATCAGTGATACGATGCATCTAGCTTGCTTAAAGATATTTTCTCTGTTGACGTTCTGTAGGAATTGATAGGTTTTCACCAATACACGGGTAATAACATAATACTCTCTCTCTAAATCCGTTTGACATTTAACCCTCTGGGGTCTAACTGTCTATCTAACAGCGCTTCTGATTGGTTAATTACAAGATATACTCATTTAATAACCAATTACGATACAGCTTTTAAACTATTTTACCCCGATCTTTATCAGGGATGTAATTATTTTAACAATGTCTCTGATTGGTGCGATAAATGATGTATCCATCTTTCTGACCAATCGGCCGGTAGCTCTCTCTCTAAATCAGTTTGACATTTAACATTTAGCCCTGTCTCACCTTGTAACTGTTTGTGCATAACAGATCCCATGCGTTCGCCGTCTCTAAACTGCACGATGCCCTACAGAGCAAGAAACACAAGAAACACATTTTCACTAATTCAAGGTAAACATTTTTGTTATAGTCGGCTCGTATGTGATTATCTCACGGTTGAGGCTCTTCGTTGGAAGATTGTCTTAGCGATAGAGTCTGTCCTAGTTATCCTTGCCCTATATCAGCAATTATGCTATGATACAAAACTCAGTTCTAGCAATGTTAATATCTGACAGGTGAAAAAACATAGTCATAATTGTAGAAAAACAAGTTTCAAGTAAACCCAAAATGAAACTGTATTTTTCTTTCCTTCAGTTGCAGAACAATATGAATTATTGATTATATAAAATTATTATGATAACTTTAGCTTGGTAAAACTGGCCTTTCTATACTAAGTAGCTTGTCAGGGTAATAACGATAGGAAAACACCGATATGTAAAATCGGAACTGCGTTAATTATGAATTTCCTAATGGTCTCATCACGGAGAAAAAGGAAATTCTGATGTCAACTGTCCCAAAAGCTTGATTCACTCTCAGAAATCGTGTCAGAATTAAGAGGAATTTCTTTTGAGAAAAAAAAGAAACGTTTTGAACTGTCTTAAGTATTGTGTGGATGTCCTTTTTATCCATACAATCGGCAAGAACTGGCAATTATCTGGTTAAAATGTTAACCATAGCAATGTATCGTTATTGTATATAAAAACTAAAATTGTTTAAAGGTCTTCGTTATCTTGTAGGCAGATTTATCTATTGAATGGTATAGACAAGTTTAAATATTAAGGTTCTAAAGTTCTAAACACTCACTTTTGAACCAATATCCACCATTTATTTTAACCATCCAAGATTCAATATACAGGATTTTAAACAATCCTTGTAGGATAGGATTATTACATTCTTTGAATAAGTTCATCTGTTTGTAGACATAAAATTGAGATTTATTTGTGTACAAATCCAAAAGAAGTGAAATATGTTACTTAATGGTTAATGACGTTTCACTACCACTATCATAGTCGCCAGTCTGATGAAGCTACCAGCGTGCTAGTGAAACGTCATTATACAGTGAGTAACATCTTTCACTTCTTTTGGATTTGTACACAAATAAATCTCAGTATTATGACTCCTTGACATTGTTTTTTCTCAAAGTGTATGTATGGGGTGACAGGTGACGTTATACCAAACATTTGCCCGGCAGTTGTCATTTGTCTTTGACCGGTGGTATGCGCGCATCCTGTTTTGTTTAGGACCCGTGTTTTGAAACTCGCGCCAAAAGGGCAATAAGGCATAGTGGACAGTGCTGTTCCCTCAAACATGTATCGACAGTCCAGTCCCTTCGACCGTTGCTTTTGTTGATAAACATTGCTGTCACCCCCATCTATACTAACAGCCATATAGACTTACCGTGACCCCCCTGAAATTAGTCTCGTTCATAGCCCTACTGAAGAGATCCAACATTTCCTCATCCTCATAGTCAAATTGTTCAAATCGATACAACTCTCCCCTCGTCTTGAGAGTGGTTATGACATTATGAATGGCTAAGGCCATCACCCAAACGCCATCGTAGGCATAACCGTGGTAGATGGAGTATTCGTTTTTGCCGTCTTCCGTTCTCCGTGTGTTGTAGTCATCTTGATATTGAGATGGAGTCTGTGAAAAAGATTGCAAAAAGGGAATTCGTGATGTTTTTGATGTTTCTATAATTATTCAAGGTGCACAATTCAATCCCTGTTTAGAGATTAGGAAAGATGTTTCTATAAATTCAAAGTTGTACTGCGTAGAAAGCAGGAAGGCATAGAATTCTCTGGTTTCCCTTTTAATTTTACGATGTTGACTAATTCAACCATTACTAACACTATCGCCGCGATAGTATAGTATACTCTATTTGGCTTCCTCCGGACAGTGACGTAACTTAACAGGCGCAGCTTTTACGCACGCGATATGTATATATCTTCCGTCTTTCAACGCGCGTGTGTATACGCCAGCGCCTCGAGTAGGCGCGCGAGTTATGTGCTGCAATTAGTAGAACTCGCAGTTACGTCACTGTCTCGTGATGGCCAAATATAGTATATAGAGGGACCGGGGTTCGAGATCGTGTATTTTTAAGGTCTTTGTTGATTTAATTCACGACAGGGTGTCTGAGTGTATACTATTATTCGCACTTGGTGAGACAGGAATGTACACCTAGCACAAAGAGCCCCTGACCAGGTGCTTTGATGTTGGCTAATCCAAACTAATCGGTACCAACAATCTGAGATATAATTAAATGGGCAAATTTCTTCTCCGTAGTTTGATACCTCATTCATAAATATCGTATTGATACTTTTGAAGTTATGATGATTTCAATAACCACGACAACAAAGTTGCACTAGAATTGGTTTCCTATGGGATATCATTGATTTGCATCACAGATGCATTGTCTACTGTGTGCTATCTCCACCTGTCAGCTATGGGGATGAATGGGTAATAGGTATCGACAGGGAGTCGGTACACACACCCTTCAATGCGTAATCACACACTAAGCAAGGATATCCCATTAAAACCCACTTTTAGTGCAAGAATTGTTTTGGTAGTTGTCAATCATAACATCAACAATTTCCACTCGATTTTTATGAATAAGGTATCAAACTACGGAGAAGAGATTTGCTCATGAAATGTATATCTCAGATTTTTCGTATCGATTATTGATTTTGGATTAGCCAACATCAAAGCGCTTGGTCAGGGACTTTATGTGCTAGGTGTATATTCATTATCAGAGGATATTTATTTTGCAATAAATATTCTGTTTCAAAAACTGAGCGTTAAGTGTGGCCGACTATTAAACAGCAGAAATCAATATTATAACCATGTATTGTAGCTAGTATTAAACGTAAATCGTAATTAGTTTCTTTTTAGCCGGACCAAGGTAAATTGTAGAAGTGCCTATCTCTGTGGAAAGAGACATTCCCACCAACTTTATGACAACAAAGGGTTCTGTCGATTTTTAAAGATGGCGGCCATATAGAGGGACGCGAAGACCCAGTCTACTATTGGAACAGGCCTATCAATCAAACAAATCAGATTTTCAGACCAATATTGAGGCATTAGAGAGCCAATATTTGCGAATTCGATTTTGACACAGGTGGGAAAGGTTTCTCATCTCATATAGTATTGAAAAGTGTTTGTAGATATTTATAAATGGTGGTGATCAATTAGTTTCTTTTAAAATGTTCTCCTGTCACCAAATCTCCCGTTGGGTTGACGGAAATATATTGTGTTCTACCATCGCATACCACCTGCCTGTACGACAAGATCAAATGTGCCATCGATCGTTTGGCATTTAATAGATGATCCTGATTTACATGAGTATATAAAGTCTTATCCTAGATACTGTATTTCCGTATCGTTAATAAATCATGAAATAGCTCGTCTAGACTTCTATGCCTATAGTTGATCCCCTCAGTACCCTATATAAGAGATGTACCTTCGTCTTCACATATCATACTCTATATTAACACTTTCCACGCGGCAAGCGTCTGCAGACGGCAGTTCCAAAATTTCACAAAATGTTTCAAAAATGTCAAAATTATTAAATTTTATTACCATATTTAGAATCTCCATGAGAAATGCATTGATTTAAGCACAAACATGCCTAGTATTGGTTCAGTAATTCTTGAGATAAGACTTTGAAAGTTGGTAAAAACTAATACTAATAGCCGCGTTGAGAGTGATAACAACACTCAAAAAGAGAGCTGGATCTTGCGGTGCACCTAAAGGGGCAATTTCCCGCGGAGACAGGTGGAAAGTAGCTTTCAGTCGTACTCTGGAATAGAATCAATCCAGAGATAGAAAGAAACAGCCCGATAACAATCAAATCTACTTGAAATATGGGTCAGAACTGCTGAAAAAGGTTTTTTTTCTGAATTCTGAAAGGAAATCTTACATGAGATCCACACAAAAATACTCCACAAATGAACAACCTTTTTCAGGGATCACCTATCACTATTCATAAACCTTTATGAATGCACGTGCCAGGTGTGTACACATCAAAGACCACTAATTCTTAAGGAGGTGTGCCGCAAGCATAAAAGTGTGCATTATATGTTAGACAATAACTATCGAGCCCAACTTTTGTAATTAAATGGAACAAAACACCACACTTATGATAAAAACAAATAAAAAGCAATCTCCCAACATGCACTTTTTAAAATTCGCGGCGATCGAAAGTCCCAGTGTCGATGATGTCATAATTATACAATGCACATGCGCAAATTTGAGCACCGATACCCATGACATCATCGACCCCGGGACTTTCGATCGCCGCGAATTTAAAAAAATGCATGTTGAGTGATGGCAGTCTTTATTCATTTTTGTGACTAGTATGGTGTTTTTGTTCTATATATTTATTTTTCAAACAAATAATGCTAAATGTTGTGCTTGCAGGGCCCTTCCGTTAAATAACGAGAGTTGATAGTCTCTTTTGTGAGCGAGTCAAGTTTTTCACAGAACGCGTTAAATATATTAACAAAGTTAGTAACCTCACCTATGAACACAATTCAATGGCTCTGGATGTCGATGTTTGTTGTAAAAAGCACGCATTAGGCTACAAGGCCCGCTTAGCAGCGCTATAAATTGGTGCCCTAAAAACCGTCACCAAATTTAAATATTCGCCTTCCATCAAAGCTGGTTGCTATATGACATAATTCTCGTGTGCAACCAACCGGCTGTATTATAATGGAGACTCACCCATGCAGTTAGCAAGTAGTACCGCTCGTACACGCCCCGAATTTGAATATGATTGCCTGGTTGTACACGCGCACTGGGCAATCCTATCGTAGTAATTGATAACAATAGGTTTACCAGACCGAATTAATAGCGCTCCTAAGCGGGCAATTTATGTCATGTAATTTGCTTTAAATTACAAACATGTCACCATTATTTCTGGCAATGACTGTGGCGCACGAGCTTTGAGGAAAGTCGAGTGTCAAACAACTCTGGTGGTATCCTTAGACAAATTTCTTCAACTTTTCTATCGGTCGCTTAGAGGGAGATTTTTTTCAGTAGACATCTTGTCTATATAACCGCGACAGGGAAACATTCAATCTCAATAAAGTGTGGCTATCGTTAAACATTTAGCCTACTACTCACTACTACTCACTTGTTATTGCGGCTATTGTAGACTGTTTTGCCCACGAGGATTTTATTCAATTCTTTATAATAACGCTAACGATATTCCCTATAGTTTTCACTAGGACACATCGTTTGACACACATAAATACATCCTATCACCTCCAGTCAGTCATTGTTTTCTATACAAAAGATGATGAATTGACTCATAGTACCACGCACATGGGTGTCCCGATGGCTTTCCATTGTAAGTTGGCAGGGACGCTTACAGTACCTATCGTATTACCCCCCAAAGAATCATCGACGAAGTGGGTATATTGATTACAAAATCGAGGATGATGATGGATACACGACGTATCGAGTGTAGTGAGTTTAGATACTGCGCCTTGATCTTGCATAATGCAAAATGTTATACACACATGCAAATTGTTTCCCCCAAGATATTTACACTAGAGAGTTTCTACGATAAATACTGTAAGTATTGATGAATGTCAAAGACATCACAGATGTCAATTGCGGTAAACAGTGTATTTTTAGTAAGCGATGTATTCGCTTTATCTGTGGGCCTATGAGACACTGCGGTTTTCATTTCGAGTCAAGTAAGTAACCAGGTTCATCATTGGTGCATAGTAAATATGATTTGGTGCACTTTTGTCATCGTGTCTTTTCAAATAAAGAACATCAAACTTCAAAATTGTCCACGTATCTTTTAAAGAATGAGGTGGCAAATTATGCGGAGTTAATTAACTCATTTTACAGTACGCTTAATATTATTGATATGAGCTACATATTTTGAATAAAATAAGAGCGTGGCTTTACTGGGCAACTTACTAGGTAATGTACCGTTAAGTTGCCCAGTAGAAACAGCCAGATAACGCTAATTGACGCTAAGTCTTCCAACTGCAGGAATCTGCACAAGCCAGGTTCGTTAACGGTAATTAACGCTAACTTCATTAGAAGTTTTCTACAGGCCTTTTTGTCTGATACTGATCGGTTAAATTTGTGGATCGTTTCACCAGTTCATAAATGAAGTCACCAGGAGCCCAATTAAGAATTAGATTTAACTCTTTTCCCTGCTGTTTTTGTATGCCCCTGCCACCCGATCTGTATTAATATAATGATGTTTGACAGTTCACGCAAAATGATGGTCCGGCCTGTCAAATCCCACAGTTTCTGAATCAGACAACAAGACCTGTAGACAACTTCTAATGTTGCCCAGTAGAAACAGCCACCCGTTAAATCTTAACGCTAAGTTCTTGTGACCCGGAGGTATACACGAACACACTGGATTCTACGCATTGTGACTCTGCATTCACGACGAATTTCATGTTCGTTTATGGTGTTTTTTGTTGTTAACAAGCAATATTAAAAGACAAGGAATTTCAGGTCGGGCGGCATTTTTAGTATAGTAAAAGGTCAAAAAGTCGTGGCCCATCGATTAGGACACATATAAACTTAGCGGTAACTTTTCGCGAGTAAAAAAAAAAAGGGGTGGTGGGATTAAAAAGTTAACGGTAATTACCGTTAAGTTAACTTGATATGATGATATGATTTTAACTTAGCGTTAACTTTCCAGTGCCCCAGTAGAAACACGCTCTAAGATACTAGAACCTGGCCAGGAACTTAATGGGCCAGATACAATATATCTCCTCATTCAATAATATATATATCCTCAATAATCCTCAAATGATCGATTCGGTAAGATTGTGTTTAAAACACTTTCCACGCGGCTATTATGTTACCATATTATACTGGTAAAACAGAGACCTTTCCTAACTTTCAAAGTCCATCTCAAGATTTACTAAACCAATACTTGGCATATTTGTACTTATTTCAATGAATTTTACACGGTGATTCCAAAAATGGTAATGTAGTTCAACAATTTTGAAAAATGTTGTGACATTTTGGAATGTCGTCTGCAGACGCCTGCCGCGTGGAAAGTGTTAACCGTATATACGAGGGAGGCATTCACTGCTCTGCGTTGCTATCGTGAAACATTTAGCCCTACTCCCTCGATATTACGGCTAACCATGCTTCATTTGCTCACTGTTTGTCTCAGAGGATCCTGCCCGATCCCGTATACTAACTATATACGCTAGACACTTCATCTCACACGCAAAAGACATTCTATCACTCTTTAGTCGTTCATTGTTTTCTGTACAAAAGGTGATGAATTGACTCATAATGTCATACATACGAGTTTCCCGCGATGGCTTTCCATTATAGTTGGCAGGCACGCTTAAGTGCCTATATCGTTTTCCCCAAAGAAGGATTGGCGCGAAGTGGGAACATTGATTAAAAATTCGAGGATGATTGATACACATTCCAGGTCTCATGGGGCAAATACTGCGTCTTGTTCTTATATAATGCAAAATGTTATGAATATATGCCAAGGTATACGTGCTTAAAATTGCCAAGGGATTGTACGATAATTTTTGTTCTTTCTTTATAAAATGTAGCGAGCGTGCAGGGGTGCTAAAGTCCCTATACAATCTTGGATTGCAGATTCAAATGTGAATCTTTTTGTCGGATTTTCGCCATAGGTCTTAGATTTTGATTGATTAAAAAAGTTGAAACCTTTGCGATTGTAATCTGAAATTTAAAAAGTCGCGTATTGTTCTTGGGCGAAGTCTTGCTCACACGTGTGCAGCGGCCCGAAAAGCCGATTTTCACGTATATGAAATAAAGATATGTTAAAGAAAACAAACGGAGGAAGATTCTATACAAAAAGAATGAATATCCCAAGTAGGGAGGGGGAGCCCCAGGAGAGCCAGGAGAAGCGATTGAACACCCGATTTATAACACACGATTCAATGGGTGTGTACCCATATACATCACACACGCGTAGAAAGGCGGAAGATACGCGTGCGTAAATGCCGCCGGTACAGTTACGACACTGTTCAGAGAAAGATATATAGAGTATATTAATAGACGTTATTTATACGTCAAAAGAGGGCCGTGCTTATATCCAACTAAGCATGCTCAGAGCAATTGGTGCTCCGAAAACGAGGCCAGCGATGTAGCCAAGACGAGAACTGAGCATGCTCAGAGCGAATAGTGTTCCGAAAACGAGGCCAGCGATGTAGCCGAAACGAGAGTGATGTAGCTTTTTAATGTGGTGAAAGTTCACAGTTCATTACATTGGAGTAAAAGTACGAGATTGTAATGTTTATCGGCGCACTATTTGCTCTGAGCATGCTTAGTTAGAATTCACACCCTCTGTTGACGTAAATGCACCAATTATGAATAACGTCTACAGCGTGTGTTTTTAGAAGTGATATAATCGCGTTTTCTGTAGCCTATCTCTATACTATGGTTTACATTTCGAGTCAAAACGGTGAGCAGGTATAGGTAAAGGGTCCCTTGAATACATATTATCATTTGTTGACTGTCGAGTTGAGCGAAATAAATTACTGACATTTTTAAATTAGCACGATGTCTTCTATAATTTATGAGGGAAATAGATTAGTAAATTCTTGAAATCGAGTGTACGCATTAAATGAGAAATCCTTTCAATCCTCACCGCTGGCTTTATGTCAACACACTCAAATATGTTCCCTGTCACTTTCTGGACTTCGTATACGTTTAAGTTTGGCCTTCATTCTCAAATTGTGTAATTTGTTTTCAACAGCATCACGACTTAGATCAATTTAACTAACTCATTGCTTAAAAAAATACACTCATTCACTCATGACCCCTTATTTGGATTAACATTTACAAAACTAATGCCCTAAACATTTGAGTCCTGAGCCATATCTGACTATAAACCTTGATCAATTAAGCTAACGGACAGCGCATTCGTTCGAGACAATTCTATATACATAATGCCTGACCTGCAACATTTATACGGTAATTGCGGTATTTCCCCTTGGGGTGTTACATTTAATGATGATGGTGTTGTATATAATATTTATCATACATTGACCGTTATTATCACTGTGACCTTGAGTTGGCCAATCAGTAATGTGCTAAAATCCCTTCTGATCCGGCTTGGGAGTTGGGGTATGAGTTGGATTATTATGACTCGAGGAGGGGAGGGGGAGGGGAGAGGGAGGGGATCTTGGATCAATACAAAGGGGGGTGAATGACTATAGTCCAAATATAGGTTCATAACATGTTTTAGTTATAAACAGTCCAAATCTTGTAAGACCTGTCCAGATTTGGAAACGTCTAGACTCACAACGCACTGCGCACGTATTAAAAATTCATATTTCTCCATGGCATATAGAAGCTTTCATATTGATTTGAATGTTTATTTGATACATTGTCGATCATGTGATATTTTCAATATTTTCCGCGTATATGTGTCTTGTTCGGTCGTCTAAAACCGCTATTCTTGCTATCGGGTAATATCGTGGAAGCATTCCATGGGTATATCACTCCATCTATAATACCCGTGATACGTTAGCATAACATAAACCCGTTATACGTTAGCATAACATAACTTCTTACAACGGAAAGCTGACCTAGCTGTAGACGTAATTGTGGCCACTAGCTGTTGACAAGTTTTTCTTTCTGAACGACAAAATACAATCTCTATACGCGAAGAGGCGTGTGATAGCCACATTAATAAAAACCTGACCCTTCCGGCGAGGAAAAAGCCAATTTTTCTTCCCCATCTTCTTCACTCAGAAACTGAAAGAGTACGGCGTGACTATTAATGCCCTTACGGCCATCAGAGGACGAATTAATAATTGGAAAAAGGAAATTAATAAAGAGGAAAAACGAGAAAAGAAATCTGCAATAGCCGGAAGCGTGTGTCTGTTTAACACTATTTCGTAAAGTTAATTGGCGGGACAACCATAGTGTTCTTGACCTAAGACTAAAGTGTCATCGAACGGCGTGCTTTCGACAAAAATAATCAGACGATCGCTCTCTGGGAAAAGGTCGAGAGTCGTGTGAGGCGGGAACTGCTACATTACTGCCTTAACCCGTGACTTTATTAATAATCTTCATTTTAAGGAGAGAAGATAGAGCTGGATAATAGGGTCAATTCAGGTAAAAGTAAAACTCCTAAATCATAATCACTAAACTTTGTTAAATAGATGTATTTCTATATATAATGACTGGTCGTTTCAGAATGGAGAGATCTTTTGCCTGTGACGCAACGGTATTTAATAATATGGTGATCGAATATATGCGGTAGAACAAAATTACAGTTTACAGTTGAAGTTACCATTCAAAATGGTGTCAATGCATGGTGATCGGGTAAGAAGACCTTTCGCCTAGACACACCCTTAAACATGTGGTCACACCAATTCTCTATTATGGGGAAAAAGTGGTATATCAACGTTATTAGGGCTTCGGGACAGTTATACCCTAAATTATGCCTCAATGTCGTCTTTCCAGATCCGGGGGCACGACACAATACATAATCTGTATGATCTAGATACGTTTAAAGAAATCTTCGGTTTTTTCAAACTTGAAGCGTGAAGTTTGCAGATTTTTAAAATACACAATGAACTGTCCGCCATTTTTAATTGTGAGATATTTTTCTCAGTGTTGCCAAATTGTTGGTGCCACGTAATTTCAAAAGAACTGAAGTGCTTTAAACCCATTACCGTCGTAAAAGATATTGATAATTAGTATTTACTTCAACTGCTTGTAATTGATCAGAAAATGTATAAGCACTTATGCCCTTGAAATATGAGTATATACACTGGCATATAGAAAAATAAATAATTGGTATGTACGAGAGGCATTTAATAAATACCTGCAACCATTGAAAATCTCGGAGCTGTGACATGTATCACATGTGTCAGTAAAATAAACTTATGATACTTAAACTGTGAGTCTTAACCCTTTCTCACGAAAATTTCAAACATGTGAGTCATTTATATCATGCGATTTCAGTACCATAAACATCATAGTCTCTGGGCACTGAAAATTGACAAGAATCAGCATTATAAATCAAGCGCCAATATTAACACTGTTTAACGCATGTATCTTAATGCATACCATAAACTTGTCTTTCAAATTTCCCGCCATTGTCACATTTAATTCCCCAGCCAGAGCCCTGAGATCACGGTATTCACAGTGCTGAAATGTAATGAGGAAAATGACCTACGTGTTCGAATTTGTTTGTGAGAAAAGAGTAAGACTTACAGTTTAAATATCATAAGTTTATTTTATTGACAAATGTCACGGTCTAGAGATTTTTAATGGTTGCCGGTATTTATTGAATGCCCCCTCGAATTTGAAATACTTACATTTCCAGATATCGTGACATCATCGTTGGAACTTATGGGTAAAATTTCCGTGGCAATATATCCGCGTATGACCTTCTCAAGTTGATCCGATGTGCAGTCACTGTCGTTTGGAAGATTGCGCCACCATCGGTCAGCGAAGTAACCCGGTAATAACCACACGTAGTGTTCACCGTAGAGTTCCTGGAGATAAGCCTGAAATAAAATGGCGTTTTTATATGTGAATTGTTTGATTCCAGCCAAATTATTTATCGACAATTTAAAAAAAATAGTGTAATAATGAATAATCTATGAAAGTATCGATATTTATACATGGCCTAAATGCAGACAAAATATATATATTTTAAAAATATTCTAAAATCTTAAAAACACAATACCCAAAAAATAGTGTAAAAAGGCGACGAAAAAGCCCCATTCCACCGGCGGATGGATATTTCATGTCATGTCGCTCGTTCGGGCTTTTTTTCCTTTCAAAATGACGTAAAAATCATACAAATCTGTAAACAATTTTGCAGGTTTTTAGACAAAATTAAAAAGTTGGCTGGTCGGGCCAGTAAAACATAATTTGTTCGTCGCTTAATAAATCAATTAATTCGTGTGTTTTGTTATTTAAATATGGCTTAAATGCAGACAAAATACAATAATTGTTTTCGTGCGTAAACCATTGGACACTATATCAAGTTTAGTGTTCAAAGATCTTTTCGTCGATAGTAACGTTAGCATTTTGTTTGTCTTTTATCTCCAAAAACTGCTGAATCGACGTGATCGCAACCCTCCGAAAGGAAATAAAAGATATGGCGCATTCCTTGACATCCATATTGTGTGTGTATGCTTATTGGCAGGAAACATTGCAAATATAAAGTATACTTCTGGAGACATTTTCGATATTGTTCGTTTTAAATCGGTACAATATGGAACTTAAGTTTACCTGACAGAAAACCCGACGCGCAGCCTCCTCGTTGAAAAATCCTATGATTATCCTCGCCTTCTCTTTCTGAAAAACAGTAAATAGAGAATAATAAGAGAATGATAAAAGAAGAAGCATACTCACGTTGAAATAATTTGTTATCGAAGCACATCATCATGCAAACACACGATTTTTCTTTTATCAATTCAGTCGTTATCCGGCGTCACAGTATGCTCTGTACATATCGAGGGTTGAGCGCCAGAAGGCCGTGATTCAAGAAATGCTATTTTGAGATAATCGACTTTCAAATATTTGGGACTCATCACAAAACACTGTAGCACCCAACTTATAACTCTAATTTTAGTGAAATTAAAAGTGGTTGATGATTTATTACTTTATGGTTCTGAAAATCTAGGTTATATGGATTATTTTTGTACCAAAATATCAATTTGCCCAAAAATTGAGCTACGTCCTTCTGGCGCTCAATATAAATGCACACATGAATACACGTTCAACTTTTGTTTGGACTGAATATTATGTGACGAAATGTGATCTACATTGGTGAACGGTATGTGTTGATTTATGATTCAACACATATCATATGATGATGAGCAAATTCATTTTTAACACTTTCCACGCGGCAGGCAGCTGCAGACGACATTCCAAAATGTCACAAAATGTTTCAAAAATGTCAAAATTGTTAAATTTCATAACCATTTTTGGAAACACCACATAAAATGCATTGCAAAAAGGACAAACATGCCTAGTATTGGTTCAGTAATCCTTGAGATAGACTTTGAAAATTGTGAAAGGTTTCGGGAAAATCTGTTTTGTGTCTGGTAAATATAATAGCCGCGTGGAAAGTGTTAAGGTGAAAAACGTGGTAAAATATTTGATTAGTAATATGAAGAAAATATATGGGTCGAAATTCATTAAATTTGATTATAAAAATGTTATATGAGATGTAGTGAACGTGAAGTAAATTTCTCAGAAATTTCATTCATTTGTATTTATTTTGTACAACAACAAATATTTTTGGAAAAATGTACTCATATCGGAGACAATAAAGGTGGGATAATACCTGGGATGTGTGTTTGGAACGCATTTAGGAATGGAAAATGAGAACTGAGTAAAACTGTGAATGTCTCGTCGATAAGGCGGCGAACAAAAACCCCATGTTCTACGTGCCCGATCGATCCATACGTGCCCGATCGATCCATATTTTTTGTTCAAATTTCTTTTGGGAAAATATGTGAATTTATTTGAAATATTGTGATTTTGTTGTTGACATTTTTGAAAATTGTTTGAATTTTTTTTTGGAATTTGTGAAAATGTTGTTGAAAATGTTTCGATTTTCTTTAAATGTCAAGAACGGTCGAAATTCACCAACATGCTCATGCATATTTGGAACACCCCCTCCCCCTAAAAACCACACCACAAAAAACCACACCAAAAACCAGCAACCGACCAACCATACAAGAGAGGTCCGTTTTCCCGTAAGTCAGGGTTTTTTCATCGCCTAAAGGGTCACACACCACCAAATACATCTCCCATAGGTTTACACATGAAATGTACAATCCACAAGTTGGCATTTTTCGATGTGATAAGAAACTGGTATCTTGTAATTTGGTATCAACCTAAAGATGATTACTAACTCAATAAATCATATATATGGGGGGGGGGGGGGGGGCAACCGGCATTTTCCCCCGCTAGAGCCTTTTCAAAACGTCCGAGGTTTTCCTGGTCACACGCAATTGTTGATTTAGATGATGGCGTCAGCTACTGGAAATAACCTGAACATAAATGTCTTGGTTGAAATTTAAAAAAAATCATCATTGCGTCAATTTTGTTGGACCCGAAGAACGCTGATGTGTTTGTCAAAATTCACACTATATTAATTTGGCCATAACATGAAATAAATAGCCTATTTTAAAACTGTAATTTAGACCAGGTCTCCAGTTTCGGAATAGAAACCTACCCGGTTTTAGAATATTGCCTCAAATGGTGCCGGAAAAGACAGGATTTAGTACTGTGAAACCCCAACGTCATCAAATTGGATGAACGGAATGGATAAACATGCTGAAAGTGAGATTCGTTTGATTCATCGCATTGTCTTTTTCTTCGGTAAAAATCCTTGAGCAAGAAATCAAACGGTTAAAGGCACATTAAGTGGTGTTGAAAATTTTAAATGTTTAAAAATTTACTTCAGAATTTAAGATGAACATTAAAAATGGCCATTAATGTTTGTTTCTACTAGCAAAAACACAGCAAAACTTGATTAAAACAATATCATCGCTATTTATTGAAAAACGCCCTCTATGCAAATATGGTTCGCGTTATGTATCACGCGTACTGCAGGGGGATACTGTCGGACGTAAAATGCTCGTCCCGCGGGACGAGCATTTTTAAAATCGACGTTTTCTTGTTCATAGAGGGCTGATTTTTCTTAATCCTTATAGGTGTAAGTTCATACATGTAATACAATTATAAAAATATACTAATCCCAGTTTTTATCATAATTGAGGGCGCATCCTCCAACACATCTCTTAGTGCCCCTTTAAGTTGAATTCCATAGAACATATTGTGCTATTGTCATGATTTTAGTTCTGCAAACTAAAGACTGTGATAAAATATTTGTGTGCGTTAATAAATGCAACTCGCATGGTTAAGCTTGTTCTGATACGTAATCCAATCATAACACTTTCCACGCGGCTATTATACGCGTATAGTTTTACCGTATACAAAACATGTGTTTCAGAAACCTTTCCCAAATTTCAAAGTCTATCTCAAGAATTACTGAACCAATACCTTTATGTCATGGTGATTCCAAATATGGTGAAGAAATTCAATAATTTTGACATTTTTGATATATTTTGTGAAATGTATTCGTGACACGGTAATAGTAACGAAAGCCATATTTTCAAAGACGATTCCCATGACACGCAAACGTAACAGTAGCACAGTAAAATAAAATGATTTCATTCTCTCCGTTGTATCACCTTTAATGTGAATTGGAAGTGTTTTAGTTTCTTTAAATAATGATGATGACATTCAAATTTAGTTGAAGTACAATTTAGTGGTGAAAACAGTTACAGACGTACTTTACATTTTATGCATTCACCAGTCAAATAACAATGCATATAGCTTTTAGCCAGTATATGATTAAATTTACATTGTAGATATTTTATCAAGGAGGAAAAAAGACCTTTCCCTTCTAGCTTACTACTCGAAGGACATAAGGTACTTGAATTGATCAGATGGAAAATAAAATATCTATTGGTACGCTCAAGGGACACGGTAAAACCAAATATATATTGGTACGCTCAAGGAACACAGAAAACAAACTATCTATTGGTACGCTCCAGGGACAAGGAATATCTCAATACTGATAGCTACGTTGACTGTTGACTTGATTTGGCGGTGTTTAGGTCCCTTGAGTGGAATCGCGTAGTTTACCTAGACGTAATTTTCGAACACCTGATTTGTGCAGTGTTACTTAAACACGTGATTGGTGATTGAGTAGCTATCCAGGAACCAAAAATCAAGCTCTATATAGAACTTCCAAATTCACGTAATGTTGCTACTGTTTATTTTCCATTGAAACTGATACTTCAGAAATTATTCGGGCTAGTTGAAACATAAATTGGGCTACTTCGGCCATCGGTTAGTTTTGGCAACCCTTGTTTCTGGTAGCTGTTGCCATGCAGGATTCCGATTAGATGGATCTATCTTCATTGATATATAAGAAACGAGCCACAGACGACGCGTACGAAAATCACTCGATACTCCAAATAAGTTGAATTTCCTTTTAAAAGGTTTTCAAAATCAAATTTGTTAAGGCAATTAGCTCTATCGCAAAACGTAAGTTAGATTTTATGAGATTTTCGCAAGCGGTCTGTTATACTGACGATAAGATTTAACGACACCCGGTTACTTAATCAGAATAATATTTTACTTTTCGAAAAAGAAACGTGTATAAAAATACAAAATAAACTCAGCGCTAGGACAAATACGACAAATCCTGCAGGAAAACTAATGTTACCTGCAACTAAAACAACTTTACCAACTTTGCAAAAATCATAAACTATCTCTCCACTATACCCTGACTAACTGTGCGTCCATGGATAACTTAATGTAGTGCCACGCCTTGGAATAAGCTACATCACCGTTAAGCATATTGAAAGCGGTCAAATAAAATGTATTGTATAATAATAATGCTATACCCTGTCAATGTTTCGTTTAGTGAAATGTGTCAATCATTTTTGAATTGTCTCAAGATACTTGGAGACCTTGGCTAATATATAAATATATTTCACAAAATGTTTCACAAATTTCAAAAATTTTGAATTTCATTACCATATTTAGAATAACCATGTGAAATACATTGAAATAAGTACAAACATGCCTAGTATTGATTGGAAAAGGTTTCTGAAACATTGTTTTGCATATGGTAAACTAGAAGCCGCGTGGAAAGTGTTAACATTATAAAAATGCTATTTTGGCATTTTTCTGGATATGACTACAGATATCATTCACAATGCAATGTATTTCTCTAAGAATACAAAACACTTCTTAAAGAAAGTGTCCAGCAAGCACAACATTGTGCATTATATGTTAGTAAAATAATTATTAAGCCCAAATCGCCTAGTTATATAGAACAAAACATCGTACTTATCAAAAAAATGAATAAAAAACTGCCATCTCTCAACATGCCATTTTTAAAATTCGCGGTGATCGAAAGTCCCGGGATCAATGACGTCATGGTTATTGGTGCTCAAATTTACGCAAGTGCATTGTATAACTATGACTTCATTGATGCCGGGACTTTCGATTGCCGCGAATTTTAAAAATTGCATGTTGAGAGATGGCAGTGTTTATTCGGTTTTTAAGATAAGTATGATGTTTTGTTCTATATTACTACCTGATTTGGGCGCGATAATAATTTTTCTAACATATAATGCACAATGTTTTGCTTGCCGGACACCTTCTTTAACGCATTGATCTCAACAGTACCTTAAGGTTTTCCACTGCCATTTTCGGATCATCTGAAAAGCTTTCTTGAGCTAGAAGCTTGATGTCATTGTCTATTGCCATCTTCACTTGTTGAGTTTGCGACTGAAACAATGATAAACAATATGATAAATTAAGCATAATACCGTGTGATTTTTTTTCTTCATACGGAGTGTCCCACCAAAGAATGTTCTTAAAACAAAAGGGGAAAACTGTACTTTAGGTCCCAGATACCAGTATCGGACGATACTGTTACATTTAAAATCCGATCGTCGTCGTCGTTCTATGGATTATGGCTGATTCTTTGTGACCATGGTGGAGCGCCACCGTTGTCTATTTTGTGACATGCGATGCGCATAGATAAGAGATAAACCAGTTGCTTCTTTAATGCCATCAGTCCAACGAAGCTTTGGTCTGCCACGTTTATGTCTTCCTTCGATAGCTCCTTGTATTACCACCTTTACTACATGTAGATTGTCACCCTCTCGTCTAGAAAATCCGACACTGGTTCACAATTATTTACCAGTAGCCTATCATTCAATACTGGGACAAACCCCAACTGGTATAGCATGTGTACCAGTATCGCCCGATACTGAAACATAAAAACGTTCCAGTATCGCTCGAAACTAGAATACACTTTAGTGTTCCGGTATCGACCGATACTGGAACAGTAAAAACGTACTAGTATCGTGCGATACGTGCTACTTTTATGTCTTCAGTATTGAACGATAATGGTATGCCAGTATCTGGGACTTAAAGTCCACTTTTTCCCTTTTATTCTAACAAAAGTTACCCCTGGGTCTGGTAAATAAATAAACTTTCATAGACTTTTGTAAACCTTTCGATCCTATGTACAATGTACGCATTCAACAACGAGAGAGAAGCTGAATCAAAATATGAGGACAAATCGAATAGGTCCGAAAAAGGTATATGCCTGAAATGCACGAAGCAATATTTCATAAGTCCCATACAACTGCCAGTCTCTAATCAGGGTGAGTTAAATGGATTATCTTGTTTCTTTTAAAATGTCAAAGGCATACATTAAATGTACTGCGCATTCCCATTTGTATATGTCGCGGTGTAGATTAATATGGTAGTTACGGGAATGTTATGTCCAGCGATCTTGACCGTAGGGGTGAAACTCGAAGAGATAAAGACAGGAAACAATGATGAATTTTGACGACGAACACTTTATATTTTATTTGAAGAACTTGCACGATGACTACTTTTATTTAATACACAATAACAAATGCTGCGATGGATAACATTAACTCGATGATAAACTTTAACTGGAAGACAGAATTGTAATTACTAAAAATACTGAAGGTGGAATCTAACTGATGAACTTGTTGCAACGGTGACCTGATCGAAAGTGTTTTAACTCTCTTTACAATTATATAACTGCTAGGTGATTTAAAATAGCAGTTGCCTAGTAACTTGGTAAACAACCAAATTTAGACTCTGCTACATAAACGAATACATCACTTATGCACAATACACAATATAGCTTTAAACTTTATGACTGGTGAAAGAGATTACTGCATGGTCAAGTTTTTGAAGTGGATAGACCAGTTGATTGGCATTACACTTTCAAGTACAATTCCCAGAACAAAATAATGGAACCAATCCTAGGGATTAGGATTAAGCATGAATGGCCAAAATGTAACAATACGTTTATATGACATGGTATATTAACTCATACACTTGAATTTCAATAAAACTCTTAAGCCAGGAATAAACTATAAAACATCAATAGACTATCTACCCCCTGTATCTCTGTATCAACTTGAAATCAAATGGTGCTAATCAACACCATTGTAGCAATATAAATTAAAAACATTTTGATGACCAACTTTTATGATCAAAGGGCCAAAATATCTAAATGCCACAAAAGATTAAAATGATTAACTGAACTGAAAACATGATTATGATGGAATAGAAGAAAATAATACTGAACATGAATTAATGAGATGGAAGTAACTATTACATATATACGTTGTCACAATAAGGTCAAAAATCTCGTTACGAGTTTGTGAATGCAACACACGGGAGGTAGAGCGTGTATCTCACCCGTTAACCGAGATTCTCGAAATGACGTCATTTCAAGTAGGCATTGATTTGACGTCACTGTTTGTGATTGATTGATTGCTTGATTGATTGCTTGATTGATTGATTGATTGATTGATTGATTGATTGATTGATTGATTGATTGATTGATTGATTGATTGACTTCATTGAAAACATATGTTCTTACAGTTAGAAGGCGCTCTTTAAATTGACAATCAATCAATCAATCAACCAATTAATCAATCAATCAATAAATCGATTAATCAATCAATCAATCGATTAATCAATCAATTAAATAAATAAATGAATCGATCAAACGATCAATCAATCAATAAATAAATACATAAATACATAAATACATAAATACATAAATACATAAATACATAAATCAATCAATCAATCAGCCAATCAATCAATCAATCAATCATTCAATCACAAACAGTGACGTCAAATCAATGCCTACTTGAAATGACGTCATTTCGAGAATCTCGGTTAACGGGTGAGATACACGCTCTACCTCCCTTGTGTAGCATTCACAAACTCGTAACGAGATTTTTGACCTTTTTGTGATTTTTGACCGTATTCCGTTTTTTGACCGTACTGTGATTTTTGACCGTATTGCGTTTTTTGACCTTATTGCGATTTGAGACCGTATTGTGATTTTTGACCTTATTGCGATTTGAGACGTCTCTGTAAGTTTTGACCTTTCCAGATTTTGAGACCTTTACGAGTTTTTGAGACTTTGCTTGTTTTTTGAGACCGTTGTCTGTTTTTTTGAGACCTTTGCTTGTTTTTTGAGACCTTTGTCTGTTTTTTGAGACCTTTGCTTGTTTTTGAGACCTTTGTCTGTTTTTTGAGACATTTATCTGTTTTTTTAGACCTTTGCTTGTTTTTTTAGACCTTTGTCTGTTTTTTGAGACCTTTTTCTGTTTTTTGAGACCTTTGTCTGTTTTTTGAGACCTTTGCTTGTTTTTTGAGACCTTTGTCTGTTTTTTGAGACATTTATCTGGTTTTTTGAGACCTTTGCTTGTTTTTTGAGACCTTTGTCTGTTTTTTGGTATATACCATATTCCATAGAAACACGTGTGAAAACGTAACTCGATATCGAGTTTGGTTTGGTATAGATGAGGTGACCGTTGTTTACATCAGTAGTGTTTACAAATTGATTAGCGCCTGGTCTAAAGACATGCTAGAGGTACTAGTCCATGACTACTGCATACATACTATTCGAAAGCAAAACACACATCACTGAGCGCCAATTTTAAAAGCAAATGCCCTTATGGTGCGTACGCATACTGCCGGGCATCCAGATTTAGTACCTGGTCTCTCATTGTGCTTAGGGATGCAGACCATGACTTACTGCACTATTACACCGTAAGCATGGTAAGTAATGATCAATCAAGTGTGAATTAAAGCACATTCCCTGTAGGTGCGCACGCAAACCGCCGGGCACTACGTCACCGGTCACACCATCTATATACCATTTACCATAGAAACACGTGTGAAAACGTAACTCGATATCGAGTTTCGTTTAGTATTTTCCATAGAAACACGTAACTCGATATCGAGTTTGGTTTTTTGTTTGAAACTCGATATCGAGTTTGATTTTTTTTTTGAAACTCGATATCGAGTTTGATTTTTTTTTTGAAACTCGATATCGAGTTTGAATTTTTTTTGAAACTCGATATCGAGTTTGAATTTTTTTTGAAACTCGATATCGAGTTACGTTTTTTTCATGAAACTCGATATCGAGTTTGATTTTTTTTGAAACTCGATATCGAGTTACGTTTTTTCATGAAACTTTATATCGAGTTTGGTTTAAAACAAACTCGAAACTCGATACTCGAAACTCGAAACTCGAAACTCGAAACTCGAAGATTAGCAACACACCCGCCGGTGGGGGTGCCGCCTGTACAAACTCAATGGGATAATCCCATGTTTTGTTCTTTTTACAATAACTAGTCATCTCCTAATGTTACAAACACCATTTTGGTCCCATTTTAAAGGATATTTAGTAGTCTTTAAGTATGTGGTTCAACAGACTTGTCAAATATTTGTAACAACTAATTAATTATGGATAAGACAATGATAATCAGCTTTCTTCCTATTCGCTACACAGTCAACATGAATAATCAGCCTCAATTTACCGGATTTATAAAAATGACTATAACAGAAAAAGTTTTCAACCTACGATAGCAAAAGTATACATTTTTGGAAAGCTTGTAACTAGAGGAATTCAGAAATGCAGTTTATATCAGGGAAGGGTTCATCCTTAAAAAAATATTTCTGAAAATTCTAAAAATATATAAAATAAAAATTGGAGATATTCACTAGCCGGTATAATTACCATACCGACGTAGTAACTTTGACAATTATATATCATCTAGTGGGTAATTTCATGAGGAATTCAAATATGTAAAAAAAATAATGATAGGGGTAGGTATAACAAATATATTGATCTCAAATTAAAAAAATTAAAAAACTCTGATATTTTCCCGAACATTTTCGATCATACCATTTTAGTTCTTGATCGTACTATAATTGTATTGGCATATTTGGTTTCCTCATGCAATTTCCCTTCAGAAAATGTATACTTTTACTACCTCAGGGGGGGTATACAAGCAAATATAAATGTGTACAGTTAAAATCATGTCGCGAAAGCCAAAATCCGTGTGTAACGCGAAAGGAGGCGAGCTTAAAACACATGACCATATATAACATACAATCCACTGGGTCAATATCTAGATTACCATGTATACTAACAGGTTAAGGTCATGTTTTTTTAACCTGGGCTACATTTGTGTTACATGAGTCTATTTCATGAAATATACCTCCTTTCGCAGTTTTAGTAGAATATATCAACATGTTTACATTTAAAGTGTATGAAACCATACATATTTGGAAAGCTTATAATCTAAGGATTAAAAATATGGTAACTCAAAATCAAATATATAGGGTGACCTAAACGTTATGCAGGGTGTAACAATTAAAATTGTATACAAAATGATAATTTTCTTTTTTCCCCTCCGTTATATGAAAATGCAGGACCTATTCAAAGGCTAGAGATGTTTTGGCTGTAATTGAGTAAATTACCCATCCAGTCATATACAAAATTAATTGTTCAGCTTATTAGGAAATATATATACAGGGTGGTCAAAATACGAAATTTTAGATAATGGAAAAGATAACTAAATTATGCAAATACAAATTTGAACTCATTGCTTTTACATTAAAATCAGAGCTCAAATAACTCTTTCCAATTTTCCTGAAAGAATTTTTTTGAAACCTTGACAAAAACGGATTTGTGACTATTTTCACATGGTTCATCCTACTTCGTTAATCAGATTTGAAAATTAGTTAATTAGCTTAATTGATACTTTAAGTAAATGATGTAAAGCATTGTTGCATCATTTAGAACTAAACTGACATAATTTCACCCATTATTAGACAAATATCTCCTCCTCCTCCTCCACTTCCTCCTCCTCCACTTCCTCAACCACCCTAACTCATTATGCTTTAACGAGCTGTATTAATTTAATCAAAGGTGCTGGATTTTTTCTCTCTTCAGATTATTAAAGGGGATGAAATTGCCGTTAAAATAAGTCCACACACAAGTCAATCGCATGGAGGGTTACACAAATACAATACCCTAAGTACAAAAAAATGACTAGAATGTAACAAAACCACCTTTTATGGGTGCCGAGGTAAAAAAACGTGACCTTATTGTATTGGGCTCCTAGTTCTCCATACATGTAGCACATATCAATGATAATAGTACAATACAATCCACTGGTGTCAATATCCGGATTACCAAGTAGCTCTCCTATAAGGCCATGTTTTTGAACTCACCACCCAAAAAGGGTGGTGGCGGTGCATTTTTGGTGACGAATCATCCATCTCTCTCTATTAACTCAACAACTAAATGTGGTAGAGCTATGGTTGAGGTGTCATGTGAAAGCCTATTTATCTAGCTACATTGTGTGAATAAATCAGGTATTTCTATAAATGTTTGGCTGAGATATGATTGATTATGTTGTGAAAGTCAGGGGTGGTGGCGGTGGCGGCGGTGGCGGCGGCGCCGTGTGCAATCTCTATGGGGAATGTAGAAAATGTTCCCAATTCTACGTTCAATTTACTATAACTCCTCATTCCTGTATGGTACAAACATGATTTTGCTCTCATTTTATAGATTATTTTATATTCTATAAGATTCTGTTTCAACAAATGTGACAACTATTGTGCAACAATTGTAATCATGAATCGATTGCGTTGTCCTTGGCTTTTTCCCTATTCGCTACACAGTGAACTTGCCCTAATTCATCGGTTTTACATACATGACTATAACAAAAGAAATATTTAACCGATGATAGCAAGATTATACATTTTTGGAAAGCTCTCAAATAGGGGAATTCAAAAATGCCGTTTAAATCAGGATAGGGTGCATACCAAAAAAAATATACTTGTAAACTCTAATAATTATGAAATTTAAACGTTTGTGCTCATTTACTTCTAGATATAGTATATTTCAACACGTTTACCATTAACAACTATTATGTTCTGATGGGTAATTGCATGAGGAACTTAAATATGCACAGTAAAATTATGATTGGGATAGGTATCAAATTATTATTGAGCTTAAATCAAAATATGAAAAAAAAATCGATATTTTTTTGAACATCTTAATCACAACATGTTACCATTAGATCGTATCTAAATTCCAATAGCATATTTGGATTTCTTGTGAGATTACCGTTCAGAAAATATATACTTTATATGGGGTAGAACAAGTAGTTATTGCGATATGCTAATTCGAATCTCAGATGGTGTAAAATGTAAAAATCTGGACATGCAACGGTAAGAGTGGCGAGTTCAAAACACACGGCCATAACACATACCAATGATAATAGTACAATACAATCCACTGGGTCAATATCCGGATTACCAAGAATTAGCAGGTGATTGTATTGTACTCTCTGTTCTCTATAACACATACCAACGATATAAAGAGTACACTACAATCCACTGTGTCAAGGACTAACAGGTGATTGTTTTGTACTCTAAGTGCTCAATGGCACATTGATAGGAGTACTATTGATAGGAGTACAATATGATCACCTGTATCAACATCTGCATTACTATGTTGTAACAGGTGATTGTATTCAATATGATTCAATGATTGTTATATCCTTGACAAGTCATTTGGAAGACAGTTTCAGATTAAATGGTTCTCATGTACTTCGGTCACATCACTATCAAGTCGCCCTTAACGTTGTTCTGCAATATCTTTGCATTTCAATTATTGAGTAATTGTTGATGATACAGTTCACATGATCCTACGGATCAGCTGGTGATGTATCTGAAATATTGGCGTAATTGGAGCATTGCATACGCCACCCCCCCCCCCCAAAAAAGTAAATTGTTTAGCCTACATTGCTAAAATTGAACTACGAGATACCAAACAAAATTCTCTACAACGATATTTACATCAAAGTAAATGAAAAATAAGTGAAATCGTGGCAAATTGTCTAGATCCCAGTAACCTTTCATATTAGTTCATCAGATACATAAGAACGTGGCGTTTACGTGTCTTAGATGATGAAATTACTTTAATTCGAAACTGGCTGTAATAAGGACCGAGTGAAGAGGAGAGATAATGGTCTAAAGGGCGAACAGGTGTGACGACAAAATGGTGAAGATGTAATGAAAAAGGTCGAAGTGGTAAGAGGGAAAAATGGCAAAGAACGAACCTTGGACTTAAGGCGAAGAAAAAAACCCTGTTCTATGGGCACACGGACCTCTCAGTTAGAATCGGTTGGTCAGGCGTTTTGGGTGTTACTTTCAAAATATGCGTGACAATTTTGTTGCATTTGCAACAATTTTAGATTTTTTTTAAATTTATTTTTTAATCTAAGAAATGTTAATTACAAAAATGATAATTTTGGTTGTTGAAAAAATGTTGGTTGTTGAAAATTCGAGAAGAAAAAAAGGTCGGTTGAGCCCCATAGAACAGAGCTGATTTTTTACTCGTTGCCTAATGATAAAATGGTAGTGGTCAAGATGAGATGCACTTATAACGGTTGGGGTATAAGTGGACGAGAAAAACGGTGGTGAAGGACGAACACTTGATAAAGGGTGAAGTGGAATCTCCCCCGATATACAGGGTGTCCCAAAAGTTTCGAAAGATTTGTATGTCTCTTGAAATAAGTCGCGGTACCAAATTGAAAATATATTTGACAAGAGAAAACTTGTAGAATCATTTCGGTTGCTGGACGCACTGTCTGAGTCACTGTAATCACATTGTTCAAAAAAGGTTTCATTTATTAAATGTTATGCACAACATTACTACTGTTTATAACAAATGATTATATCAATCTTAAATTAAATAGAATTATTGCAGGGAACATTTTTTCTCTTCCCTACCTTTTTCACTTTGTCGCATCCTTGACTTTATTCAGCTCATTATAGGCTACTACGCTTTTATATGAAAGTGCAGTTTTACAATCCGTATTTTGGCAAAACAGATAGCTGGTATTGTAAGTTTGGTACCAACATAATTCTATTATTATTTTTATTTTTATACTGCGAATTATTTATCCGATTTGATCTACAATCTACGAGACGATGCAATTTTATTGTTCAGATTTCTGTAACTTTATAATATCAATCGATGCAGAAATGGCTAGAATTAATATAACATAAAACGGAATATATTTCCCCACTTAAACAATTCACCATCCCTGTTGGTGAGAAATACATTTTAAAAATCCACTAGGCCTATATCTATTAACATTCTATAAAGAAAGAAATGTGCTCCTTTAATTGCTGATATTTCTTCATAATAATCCAATAATACTACTGCACTCAACATGTTGAATTCGGCATAATCTGTCCCATATGTCAGGTGTTGTGAAATGGATCTGTCGCCTGACTCCTCAACAGGTAATACGACCTAACTTTTATATTATGGACAAATTCTTAAGCACCAAAATTGACAATAAGCATGATAAAGAACAGTCGAATTTCGGCTCTTATGGAGAGAATAGCCCGCGTGTAAAAAGATACCCACATATTACTTCGTAGATATGGTTTCAATCAACGGTTACTTTCTCATTCTCAAATAATCTTCTGATCAGGCCGTTTCACAATTCATATCAGATCTCTGCACTGCACTTTACTCTAACACTTTGGAACAAATTGATCAAACAACAAGTAGTCCTGCTGCTTTCAAGCATCTTAGTCGGCGGGGCAAGATTAAATTAAAGCTTTTTTCTATTCATCACGTTTCAAAGAAATCAAAGGGAAAATGGTAAACGCTTGTCGAGCCAGGCATTGATAGAATGAACGGCAAATCAAATGAAATCTTGTTATTGAAGATTGAATTGAGAGATTGTGTTGTTATCTATTCCATTACGAATGAACATTGGATCTTCAGGGGATTGTAACAAAAACGTTTTCAATTGTGTCTGTATGCCTACTTGTTGATTTGTATAGAAGCCCACCTAATTCTTTGAAAGCCTCTATGTAATGACTGTAACAACAGGTGCCAGAGAGTGGCCGATCAAATGTCATGCTGTAAAGCATGCGTGAACAACTATTTTCCAGACACCCCCACACGCGTATTCCCTCCGAAGTCAAAATGTACCAAAATATGTGGATTTAGCGTGTTTTCATCCCCAATTTGACCCTTAAACGCGTCAGATTTTGACAGGATTTTGAAAAAAAACCTATAGTTTTTTAGTATTTTAGACATCTTTTCACCTGCATCTTTTAAGATGTCTAAATTGCTAAAAAAAGGTAGTTTTTTTACGCGCCCGATGTTAAAGAAATGCCCCTATTTACACGGTGTTTTTGTTGTTGTCACGCGCGCACGCTTACAGTGTAATAGTTAACTCCCCCCCCCCCCCCACGGATATGAAAGAACAAATGAAACACCCTACTGAAATTATATAAGATGGATATAAAGATGTATAGATTACAGCGTATTGCAACACGTAATCTTTGAAATCATTGGATAACTTAAAGTTTGTTGTTACGCGGTTTTTGTTTTTTGTTTAAATTTAAGAACAATCCATCAAATAAAAAGAAGACAATATAAATAAAGCAATTTGATGTTGAAAACAAACAGACAATTTGTATTTGCTTTATGTTTCGCTCTTCTGAATCCGCCCGATATCATAGGTCTCCCTTTTCAACTATGAGTGCGTGTGGCTGCAAGGAATTACAGGGCAGGGAAAGACAACATTGAACATAAAGTGTTGAACTTATTAACCTTCTGCGGATGTATACAATTCGAACTAATATCCTGCATGCAGATCTCCATTAACAAGCACTTTAAACTGTGCTTTCATGCACATGGTCTTATTATCCACACATAAGCCCTTTGAGCTGATATCCTCCATTATGTAGGTCTCCTTTCTCTTTTCTCTTAACACTTTCCACGCGACAGACGCAGACGACATTCCAAAATTTCACAAAATGTTTAAAATTAAAAAAAATGTCAACATTATTGAATTTCATTACCATAATTGGATTCACCATGAGAATTGCTTTGCAATAAATACAATCATGCCCAGTATTGGTTCAGTAATCTTTGAGCTAGACTTTGAAAAGAGGGAAAAGTTTCTGAAAAATCTGTTTTTTATATGGTAAAACTAATAGCCGCGTGGAAAGTGTTAAAGAGCGATTTTTTAACCAAAACTTAAAGTTTGTTGTCAAGCGGTTTTTGTTTTTTGTTTAAATTTTAGAACAATCCATCAAATAAAAAGAAGACCATGAATGATATTGGCGTAAAGCAATGTAATGTTAAAAACAAACAGACAATTTGTATTTGCTTTATGTTTCGCTCTTCTGAATACGCCCGATATCATAGGTCTCCCTTTTCAACTATGAGTGCGTGTTGTTGCCAGGAATTGCAGGGCAGGGAAAGACAACATTGAACATAAAGTGTTGAACTTATTTACAATTCGAACTAATATCCTGCATGCAGATCTCCATTAAAAAGCACTTTAAACTGAGCTTTCATGCACATGGTCTTATTATCCACACAAAAGCCCTTTGAGCTGATATCCTCCATTATGTAGGTCTCCTTTCTCTTTTCTCTTAACACTTTCCACGCGGCAGACGCAGACGACATTCTAAAATTTCACAAAATGTTTTTTAAATAATAAAAATGTCAACATTATTGAATTTCATTACCATATTTGGATTCACCATGAAAATTGCATTGCAATAAGTACAAACATGCCTAGTATTGGTTCAGTAATCCTTGAGATAGGCTTTGAAAAGTGGGAAAGGTTTTTATATGGTTAAACTAATAGCCGCGTGGAAAGTGTTAAAGAGCGATTTGAACTTATACCCTTAACCACGTATGGTCTCGTTTTGGCATAAAAGACATAATATACATTTTCTGTACGAAAACATTTCTTTTCAAACATACATTGCTTTGCGCCAATATCAATTTGAAATGTAAAAACGCTCGGATGAATACATGTATATTCTTTCTTCAGGTCTATTCCACTTTTGAGTTAAAAGCCCCTATAGTATCCCTGATGTATAGGTCCTCTCCCCCTTATCAACTTAAAAATTGCTATAGGCAGATATATTTTAAGCAGGTCTCATCTCCTTTTTAACTTGAGGGTGATATGAACTGGTACCATTCACCATGATAGTATATCAGCTGTTCTTCAGAGCTAAATAATGAATCACATATCGTTAATTGGAGTAAGTAATGTATATGTTCAAAAGTGTCTGCTGACAACGGCTGGATAAAACTTCCAAGTCTTTTTGATGACGTATTGATGATGTCATCGCCATTCACTCTCCGTACTTTTGCGATTCATCTGAGCAATTGAAAATATATTTGACAAGAGAAAACTTGTAGAATCATTTCGGTTGTTGGACGCACTATCTGAGTCACTGTAATCACATGAAACGTATTTCCTCGCATTCCATGTATGTGGATTTGTTCAAAAAAGGTTTCATTTATTAAATGGTATGCACAACATTACTAATGCTTATAAAAATTGATTATATCAATCTTAAATTAAATAGAATTATTGCAGACGACATTTCCCTACCTCTTTAACTTTGTCGCATCCTTGACTTTATTCGGCTAATTATACTGCGCTTTTATATGAAAGTACCGTTTCACAGTTCAGGAAACTTTCGTCTGTATTTTGGCAAAACAGATAGCTGGTATGGTATTGTAAGTTTGGTACCAAAATAATTCTACAAGTCTTCTCTATCAAAATGTATTTTTATTTTTATACTGCGAATTATTTAACCGATTTGATCTACAATCTACGAGACGATGCAATTTTATTGTTAAGATTTCTGTAACTTTATATATCAATCGATGCAAAAATGTCTAGAATTGATATAACATAAAATAATAGAAATATATTTCCAAACTTAAACAATTCACCATCCCTGTAGGTGAGAAATACATTTTAAAAATCCACTATATCTATCAACATTTTATTGCTGATATTTCTTCATAATAATCCAATAATACTGCTGCACTCAACATGTTGAATTCGGCATAATCTGGCCCATATGTCAGGTGTTGTGAAATGGATCTGTCGCCTGACTCCTCAACAGGTAATACGACCCAACTTTTATATTATGGACGAATTCTTAAGCACCAAAATTGACAATAAGCATGATAAAGAACAGTCGAATTTCGGATCTTATGGAGAGAATAGACCGCATGTAAAAAGATACCCACATATTGCTGCGTAGATATGGTTTCAATCAGCGGTTACTTTCTCATTCTCAAATAATCTTCTGATCAGACCGTTTCAAAATTCATATCAGATCTCTGTATTGCACTTTACAATGTCGAACAAATTGATCAAACAACAAGAAGTCCTGCTGCTTTCAAGCATCTTAGTCGGGGCAAGATTAAATTAAAGCTTTTTGTATTAATTTATCGCGTTTCAAAGAAATCAAAGGGAAAACGGTAAACGCTTGTCGAGCCAGGCATTGATAGAATGAACGGCAAATCAAATGAAATCTTGTTATTGAAGATTGAATTGACAGATTATGTTGTTATCTATTCCATTACGAATGATCATTGGATCTTCAGGGGATTGTAACAAAAACGTTTTCAATTGTGTCTGTATGCCTACTTGTTGATTTGTATATAAGCCCACCTAATTCTTTGAAAGCCTCAATGTAATGACTCAACTAAATCAAAACAGGTGTCGAGGTGGCGCAGTCGGTTAGAGCGTCGTAACACTGCTGCGCATCGTAGTTCTGTTGGTGGATCGTTTGAGCGTGAGTTCAATACGATACACCAACACAGCCTCGTCCCCATGACTCCTTCAGACCGTGCAGACTGAAGTAGGCATGTACATAGGCGCATCGTGGTTCGGAAGTCACGTAGAAATGTTGGTCCCGTGTATCGGAAGAGCAATATCCGAGCATGTTAAAAGGTCACAGACTCCCTCGTAAAGAGTAGGGGATCATCTCGGTTTGTGTCTGTACGCCCAAGTTTGTATTCCTAGGTTCCAGGGATACATTGTGCGAGTATACTCAATAAGAGGTTTATGCACAGTATAGGTAGATGATGATGAACCTGAAACAGGTGTCAGGGAGTGGCCAATCAAATATCATGCTGTAAACATGGTAAAGCATGTGTGAACAACAATTTTTCAGACACACCCCCCCCCCGCCCCCCCCCCCCCCCCCCCCCCCCCCCACACGCGTATTCCCTCCGGAGTCAAAAAGTACCATAAAATGTGGATTTAACGTGTTTTCATCCCCAATTTGACCCCTTAAACGCGTCAGATATTGACAGGATTTTGAAGAAGAAAAAAGTACCGTTGTTTAGCAATTTAGACATCTTTTAAGATGTCTAAAATGCTAAAAAAGGTATAGTTTTTTTATGCTCCCGATGTTAAAGAAATGCCCGTATTTAAACGGTGTTTTTGTTGTTGTCACGCGCGCACACTTACAGTGTAATAGTTGACTCCCCCTCCCCCGGATATGAAAGAACCAATGAAACGCCCTACTAAAATTATATTAGATGGATTTTAAGATGTATAGATTACAGCGTATTGCAAAACGTAATCTTTGAAATCATTGGATACTTAAAGTTTGTTGTTACGCGGTTTTTGTTTTTTGTTTAAATTTCAGAACAATCCATCAAATAAAAAGAAGACCATATGAAGGATATTGACGTAAAGCAATTTAAAGGTATATTATGTGATCTTTTGCAGGAACGCCCTCAACATCGAAAAAAAACCTGAAAGCAGATTTTCTTGCAGATTTACATTTCTGATCATAAATCGTACATACATTCCAAGTTACAGGGCGACAAGATTCTTAATTACTTCAAAATCATGGTTTTAGAGTGAAAATAAACTGTCGGATATCCGACAACTTATTTTACTCTAGTCTAAATTCACTCTAAAACCATGATTTTGAGGTAATTAGGAATCGTATCCCTCTGTATTTTGGAATGTATGTACGATTTATGATCAGAAATGTAAATCTGCAAGAAAATCTACTTTCTAAAAAAAAATCATAGAGGGCGCTCCCTGGAAAAGATCACATAATATGCCTTTAATGTTGAAAACAAACAGACAATTTGTATTTGCTTTATGTTTCGCTCTTCTGAATACGCCCGATATCATAGGTCTCCCTTTAAAGCTAGCAAACGTTTTGAACTTATTTACCGTCTGCGGATGTATACAATTTGAACTAATATCCTGCATGCAGATCTCCATTAAAAAGCACTTTTCTTATTATCCACACATAAGCCCTTTGAGCTGATATCATCCATTATGTAGGTCTCCTTTCTCTCTTTAAACTTAAAAAGCGATTTGAACTTATACCCGTATGGTCTCGTTTTGACATAAAAAGACATAATAGGTCTATACATTTTCTGTACGAAGCTATTTCTTTTCAAAAATACATCGCTTTGCGCCAATTTCCATTTGAAATGTAAAAGCGCTCTAGTGAATATTCTTTCTTCAGGTTTATTCCACTTTTGAGTTAAAAGCCCCTTTATATAGTATCCCTGATGTAGGTCCCCTCCCCATTATCAACTTTAAAATGCTATAGGCAGATAAGTTTTAACACTTTGCACACGGCAGGCGTCTGCAGACGACATTCCAACATTTCACAAAATGTTTCAAAAATTGTCAAAATTGTTGAATTTAATTACCATATTTGGAATCACCATGAGATATGCATTTAAATAACTACAAACATGCCCAGTATTGGTTCAGTAGTCCTTGAGATAGACTTTGAAAATTGGGAAAGGTTTCTGACAAATCTGTTTTTGTATGTGGTAAAACTAATAGCCGCGTGGAAAGTGTTAGGTAGGTCTCAACTCCTTTTTAACTTGAGGGTGATATGAACTGGTACCATTCACCATGATAGTATATCAGCTGTTCTTCAGAGCTAAATAATGAATCACATATCGTATATTGGAGTGAGTAATGTATTATGTTCAAAAGTGTCTGTTGACAACGGCTGGATAAAACTTCCAAGTCTTTTTTTATGACGTATTGGTGATGTCATCGCCATTCAGCCTCCGTACTTTTGCGATTCATCTGAGTATATTGCTTTAGAAAAGGGGAGGGTGTTCCATTTACACCAGACAGACACCAATGAAAAACTATTCAATTGGATTATGCAGCAATGCTTGTCCATCATGCATAACACTTTCCACGTGGCAGGCGTCTGCAGACGACATTCCAAAAGTTCACAAATGTTTCAAAAATGTCAACATTATGGAATTTCATCACTATTTTTGGAATCACCATAAGAAATGCATTGAAATAAGTACAAACATGCCTAGTATTGGTTCTGTTATCCTTGAGATAGACCTTGAAAGTTGAGAAAGGTTTCTGAAAAATCTGTTTTGTATATGGTAAAGCCAATAGCCGCGTGGAAAGTGTTAACATAGAAACCCACCTTATTGATTTTGATGATCAACACTGGTTTAACATTACCTCAATTAATATCATGATGCTTTATTATCCATAACCTTCCCAGAAGCCATAAATGGCCACAGCACGAGCTCCCCCGTTAGCGCAATCAGTTAGGGGTCCACCTTCCTCGGCGGCGGCTCGGGTGCGGTATTATTTACCGTAAACAACATTTTATACCTTGACGGAATAAAGCGTATAGTATACAAGATGAGACTGATAATATACATGTACGTATACAGTGTTTGGCCAAATGTTGTTTACAGTTAATTCATTCGCGGGCCCGGGTTCGATCCCATTTTCGCCCCCGATAATTTAACTGTCAAATACACGCTTAGGAATATTATTACGCTCAAAATACACGCTCAAAATACACGCTTAGGAACTTTAAAAGAATCTGATCTTGGATCACACGAAGAACACATTATGGAACGTGTTTGAGACTGTGTCCAATTTGGATGCGCTCAAGACGTATTTCAAATGAGTCCATTGTATTCTTCTGGAGAATATGCAATGTAATCCATATTGCAATAACGATGTAGAGGGTGTATCAGAAAGAACTGTACCGAGGCAATATGATTTATTACGGTATGAATTCGATTGATATTGTTCAAACCGTTTTCACAAATATCTTGCGCAAACGCCCAGCTTTCATAAGAATTTTAAATTTCGAAAATCGGACATTTCTGATGGAAAATACAGACTTTCTGGTAAAGATGGTAGATTTCAATTTTGGTCGAAATGATGAATTTAAAAATCAGTGAAATTACTAACCCTACCTGAGATATCCATCCGTCCATAGGACAGGGCTTATTTTTGGTCGCCATATCTCAACTTTTCACATCACTTGTATAACCTTTTATTATTTGCATACTTTTATGGGTGAAATTTGGAGATACATTTTGATTTTTAATCCGCAAATAAACCAAGATTTGTTCTGCTTGAGTGGCTTTAACTTTCCTTTCTTTGGCGGGAGTTTTGAATATTGCTTATGTGGTGTGGGCTACATTGTTTGAAATGTTGGGTAGAGTGGTAGAGAGAATTGATTGAAATTGAAATTACGATTTTCATCGATTTTCGTCTTGCCACACAAGAACAAAAAGAGATATCTCAATGAAATTAACATATAATATAGGCAACATGTTAACCTTTATAATGCAGGTGTTTAAATTTAAAACAATAATAATCTTGTATTTTTTATGTATTTTAGAAACACGGTACAGTTCTTTCTGATACACCCTGTAGAGCACGTGTGGTCCAGTGGATCAGAAGCAAGTCTCACAATCATAGGTTTGTGAGTTCGAGCCCCACTGCGGTCAACGTGTTTGTATCCTTGGGCAAGGTACTTAGTCTCAATTGTCTCGTGGTTCGGAAAGTCACATAAAGCCGGTGGTCCCGTGTATTCAGACGCTTCACCCTGAACACGTTAAATAGTCACAGACCTTGTCGTTAAGAGTAGGGGATCATCCCGGGCCTGTTACTTGTGCATTTAAGGTAGTCACGGTCGTTGTACTGATAGGACCCTGCGCCATAATAGGTTCTGACTATCCTAGGAATAAATTGTAAAGCGCTTTGAGATATGGATGTATGTAAAAAGCGCTATATAAATGCCGTGTATTATTATTATTATTATTAATAATATGTTTCATGTCTAATATAAGAGTACCGCAGCTATAAATTGAATTATTATTTATATCAGGCTTTTTAACGGTACAATAAAACTGTGTATTCAATATTGTTTAACCAAAGTACCCGGATGCATCCAATATTCTAAAAATATTGCCGTCCAATATTTTTAGTCTCATACCCATTATTTGTTCGTTACGAATATTCGTCTATACTATTGTATACAAAGGAGCTCACGCAACTTTAGCGTTTATTAAGCATGCAGTCCAGACTAATTTTCGCTGATTGCATGGTTTCGCAAATACGTGTTATCGGCTTAATGAAGCAGGCTTACGTGGGGAACCACTACGAAAACAACAAACAAGTTTGCAAAATGTCGGAACCGCAGCAGACTCGGGAGATTCGCTTCTCTAAGTGATGATGATTTTAACGAACTTTTGCGGAACAAAACTTGTGCAAATACAAATAAATCAACACGCAACACAACTATGCCTGATATAAATAATGATAATAATATTGGATGTCTTATTTTCGGGTGATACAAGAAAATATTGCACTCGCTATGAAAAATATTTTCTTGTATCACCCTCAAAGCCATCCAATATTATATAAATATTTATCTCACCAAACTTTCGAAAAAGGATTGACCGTGACGAAAACCGTTGACATTTCGTTATCTTGTACATACATGATAGCACAGTGGTCTTAGTTATACGGATATAGCCTTTATTCGTGTGAATGCTTTTATTTCTTGTTTTGAAATATAATGCTAAATTAGAATGGACTGGGCGACATTTATAACTTTAGGGAATATGTGTCTCGACGGACATCGCGCGTGCGAATGAAAAAAAATGTGTCAAAATAAAAGTCGGGTTGGGTTAGCAATATAGTACAAACTATAAGGCTGAGTAATACTAACTGCAAACACCCGCTAGCGTCGTGAGGCAATTGTTTCTATAACATTTTGAATGAATTAAAACAAACGAAAGTAACGTTTTGTCTCGGCGAAAAAGCTTTATTAAATTAGGGGGTATTGGTAACCCTAACCGGAGGTTGAAATGAAGGAAGTTAAGATTATTACCGTATCAAATGCCCGGTTTATTTGCGAAGTGTAATTTGACTGCAAAGTTTTTCTTTATTCTAGACACCCGGATAAACTGGCTTTGAGCGTTTTTAAGAGATAAGATATTGCTCTCGTCTTTATTGTAATTAGAGCCAATCTTATCCAGTCTAATTCACACGTTTGTTTTTACTCGGGAGAACCGTACACTATCCGACATGGCGGAAAGAATTGACTTCACACAGGAAATATAAATGCAAAAAGGAATAGAAAAGACAAATTGCAAAATGTCAAATAGTGCCGAAAAAGAAAACTGGTTGGTACTAACCGACGCGCGGAGCATAACATTTATTAAAGACAAATGGAAATGAAGATGACAGCGCAGTGTTACCAGAAATGAGCAAGTTGCGAACGAAGTATCATCAATATTAAACTAAATAACCCCAATTTAAACTGAAAACGGAAAAAGTGTACTTTAGGTCCCAGATTCTAGATTGTACTAGTATCGTCCGATACTGGAACACCCAGCATCGTTCGATACTGGTACAAAGTCGGTGTTCCAGTATCGGCCGATACTGGCACACATAAAATGCTCCAGTGTCGGGCGATACTGGAACATATATTATGTACCAGTATCGTTCAATACCGGGACAACTCTCACTGGTATCATGTGTACCAGTATCGCCCGATACTGGAACATAAAAACGTTCCAGTATCGCTCGATACTGGAACACAATTTGGTGTTCAAGTATCGACCGATACTGGAACAGTAAAATCGTACCAGTATCGACTGATACTGGCAACTTTTATGTTCCAGTATTGTACGATACTGGTATACCAGTATCTGGGACCTAAAGTTCACTTTCCCCTGAAAACAACCCGAGTATTATTACCCATAACCCTTCGATTTCAACGAGACAATTGGTGACAAAATCAGCCAAATAAAAGCATGTCTTCAAATTAAGTCCACTTGTGCTATAAAACTGTTAGTTTAGCAACAAGTTAGTTTTATAGCAACACGTCGAATATGTCCCTTTAGGACTGAAACACAAATGGAAGGGGAGGTGATTCCATCCCTCTTTGTCTTTCCATCCATTAATATAACTCTTAGGTTCATACTCGTTTAACCCATTGTCCTTCAGGCCACCGTGGAGCCAGTCACGGAGCTCGATTAGTAAGAAAATGTTGAGAAATATGACAACTCAGTGAATCGAAATGACACTTTCAACGAGTTTACGCACCCGGGAGACATAAAAATATAGTTCATATTATGAAACTTTAATTACAAGCAGTTCACAGGACCTATATCTTTTTTTTATCGATAAAACCGCACGGTGAAATAGTTTTCAAAGCCCAAAGGTGTACTGAGCCAATTTCACCATCGGACGAAATACGAAAGGATTACGTGGTTTGGATGTCTAAACGCGCGTGTTATTTACCAGAATTTTGTCCGAAAATTTTTCACCGAACGACAGCGGATGATCGTTCAGGCAGTTTCAGCGTTATATATGAAACGTACGAGGCTATACGTTATGACGCTATCCCTTTCTCCAGTTTACGATGCCACCTTATCACTATAATGGGCTATTCCGGATAATATGTGCACTGCACCCCCTATAGAGTGGTAATTTTTAATTTCTGAAAATTCCCGGATTTCCGAGAGCAAATTTGAAAAGAATCTGAGTTTCCGGTCCAAATTGATCGGACAAAAATCTGTATTTTCGAACCCCTCTATAGGGAAACTTTACGCAGTATAGAAATTGTCTGGATTTCCGGTGATCAGTCAAACCGAAAAAACCCCCTTTAAAGTCTGGATTTCATAACCTCTCTATCCCGGGGGGGGGGGGGGGGGGGGGGGGGGGGGCCATTCAAACATAATGGTGTACACATGCGTGACTAAATTTTTTCCAGACACCCCCTAAACAAGTTTTACCATGCAAGCAAAATTACCCCCTAAACAAGTTTTTAGCGCACTTTCCTTGCAAATTTTGACCCCTAAACAAGTTCTTGCCAGAATATGACCCCTAAACAAGTTTTGTCTATTTAACGGGGAACAAAATAAGTTACCCTAAACACGTTCGACCTGTATTTTAAGCCGGGATTTTAAGCCACCCTTTTTCTTGAAAATCAGCGTTTTTGATACCCTTAACGCGTTACGCGCGTGACGCGTCCAACACTGAAAAAACACCCCTTTTTACGCGTTTTTTTGGTCACGCATGTGTACAACATTATGTTTGACTGCCCCCCCCCCCCCCCCCCCCCGGGCTCTCTATCGGGTGAGTTTATGTATGATAGATATTGTCTGGTAACAGAAAAAGTATGGTTTTCAGATAATCATTCGAACCTGAAAAGTGCGGAAATCCGAACCCCTCTATCGGGGTGTGCACATGTTATCTGGAATTATAGCCCGATATATGATACTAACATGGAGTTAGCTTCTTATTTCAAAAAGTTTTTAAGGTGAAAGCATTTATTTCAACATGATTGTGATGTATCTTCTTGAAATCCCTAAATCAACATCTGCAGTATAACGTTTTAATGATAATTCAAAATACTGGAAAATTGTGTTCACCATTGTCTGTGTTTTGCTATCAACCGATAGCGGCCATCTTTCTTTTCTCAGTCTGGCATCGGGCCCATCTGATGCAAATAACTGGCCAATGTAGGTGTGCGAGGCTCAAATGATCGTATTTGAAAATATACGTATAACACCCAACACCAAAAATATCTACTAAAATACATGATGCTAGAGTTGATTTTCCAACTCGAACGGTTTTATGATTAAACGATTTTGTTTTAAAAGTGTACGTGTGATGTTTGGATTTTAGACGGCTTATACAGGGTGAGTCAAAAAGAAGTTGCACGGATTTGAATATTTTTTCCTGAGAAAGAAAAAGAAAATTGACCCAGAGTTATAGCTATTTTACTAAAACTTAAAGAACCCATTTTTTAGCTGTCCACCGATACGTAAAACAGAACAAAGTAAAGAAAATGTTTAAAACTCATCATTATCATATCAGGAAGTAATTGTTTTATTCCTCATAATGCAAAATCATAGAATCCGTCAAAAAGAGAAGGTTAAAGTCTTATTGTAGTCACTGATTATTTATTTTAGGCACACCATTCCCACCTATGTTTGAAACTCCCGGGCTTTAATCTTATTTGAATATGAATGACCGTGGTTACATTTTGCTGCCCACTTAGAGTGGGTAGATATCAAGAGAATTAAGCGTTTCGTGGACAGCTAAAAAAATGGGGTTTTTTTTAAAAATAAGGCATAGCTCCTGATATATTTGATCGATTTCAATGATTTCTTTTGTCATGTAGCGGAATAATTTGCTCTTTGAATACGTGTCTCTTTGGTTTGTCAAATTTGTTTGGTCTATTTTTAAACAAATATTCATTCCCGTACAACTTCTTTTTGACTCACCCTGTATGTGTGATTACGTATCAAAATCAATAGGAAATACAGATTTGGGAATTTCTGTCCATCATCGTCATCCTCTGTGCTTCAGTGTAAACGCACGGGCGCCCTCTATGTTGCAGTGTGTGCTCTTGGCCCTCTTAGAAACAATCCCCTTGATTACCGACATATAATGTACCTGGTACACTAACAGAGGTTCTTAAAATGCAACTTCAATTTCGTACACAGCTTGTGGCCATTTTGTGAAGATCTAACTGATTTTAACGCGCTGGGGGTACCGATGCATTTTACACCACGGCCATTCTGTGCCTAAAAGGCATTCCACTAAACACTTCCTTAAAATCTACACTCTTACGGCAATGCAGTGAGTTAAAAGCTCTTAATGGAAAGCTACAGTATATAGCTTGCGGTACCCTTTGCGTTTAAACAAGTGATCCAAATTGGTATATCCAGGCTCCTTTGTATTAGAATGGAGAAGTATTACATAAAAGCGGTGCATCCATATTAACAATCAAACCAAACGTCATTGTACAGTAAGAACTTAGGCCAGACAAATTTAATACTTTGTCTCAGCTAGCGGCCCGCGGGCATTGCTTTTAAAAGGGGATTTCGCGCGATGCGCGGCATCCATCTGTTCGACCTTTTTTCATTTTTTTTTCTTTTTCTCCGTTTAAAAAAAATCCAAACTATACTCTATTGGCTTCATCTGGACAGTGACGTAACTTTACAGGCGCAGCTTTTATACGCGCTTATGTATCTTCCGTCTGTCCACACTCGTGTGTATACGCCAGCGCCTCGAGAGGGTGCGCGCGTTATGTGCTGCAATTAGTAGAATAAGCAGTTATGTCACAGTCTCGTGATGGCCAAATAGACTATAGTAAGTTTCTCGGTGAAAAATCGCATAGCACATAGCTTTTTAGCCAAAAGGCGCTGAGACAAAATATTTAATTTGTTGGGCCTTATTCATCGTAACATTTCGCAGTGGTGCACAGCGGACCGCGTCACTATCACTACGTATCTAGACATAAACATGATAAAGTAGTGTTATCGGTCCCTTTAGGGGATTGTTTTGATGTGGTGTTTCGAGGAATAATTCGAATGCGTCAGGCAATATGTACTTGTAATACGTTGGATAAATGATACTTATAGCATAATAGTACTATGCCACAGTTGTAACATATCCTGATATCACTAGTTATTTAGATGCTTGTTTTGAATACGAAGTATAAAACCAGCAATCACATGAAATATAATAATTATTAACATCCAATGGTTGCCTTGTTAACATTTGCATATATACTGCAATTTTACAATTTGAATGGAATTACAAGACTGTAAGTGACCTTTTTTAATTAAAGAAATGTTATAGAATATTGATATTAATTAAAGACATGATTAGTATTGATGAACCTTAATACTATTAATATATATATATATTAAATTACGTCGAAACTATGCCTATTAGGCCCGTATCCTTGTACTGTCGAATGTTTAGGCTTTCTACACTAATACTGGAATATTATTTGGACGCACTGTTAATTACTATTTCACTGGAGTCATAAAGGGAAAAAGTGGACTTTAGCTCCCAGATACTAGACTGTACTAGTATCGACCAATACTAGAACACCCAGTATCGTTCGATACTGGTACATTATTTTGTTCCAGTATCGCTCGATACTGGCACGTTTAAAATGTTCCAGTATTGCCCGATACTGGAACAAAATAATGTACCAGTATCGATCGATACTTGTACATTATTTTGTTCCAGCATCGGTCAATACTGGTAGAATGTGTACCAGTATCGCCCGATACTGGTACATGAAAAATGTGCCAGTATCACCCAATACAATATCGGTGAAGTTGGCTTGTATGGTTATTTTCTCTTTCTGGAAAATAGGCTGGCTCTGAAAAAAGCCGTATTGTGGTATTCAAAACTGCCTGTGATGTGTCAAGCGACGGGAATCTTTGGGAGGTTCGTCTCTTTTCTCGTGAATCAGAAGCCGACGGCACGTCAGCTTGGAAGACGAAATTGACAATGGGCTAATTTAAGAAAGGGGTCTTGTCAACCGAGCTAAAGTGGAAAGTCCGAGGACATCGAGAGGATGAAGCTCCCCTTGGAAGCCCCAGTGCAATACATGACACTTGATTCAACTACTAGGTATTCACTAAAGGCAAAAGTCATTCGTTAGAAGGCGTGGAGATCACAACGATTTTCGTTTGAGATACATATCATCGGTAGATTTCCAAGCCACTCAATTTTTCAAAAAGAGAAAATGATCATGCATACGTAACGTAAAATTGACTTTACCAATCAGCTCATCCTACTAATATCCATAAAAGCTCTTTTCAGAGCCACAACAACTTCAAGAGAAAGATATTGAACGACCCCATTTAGTGTGTAGTACTCCAACATAAACAATGTTCTTCCCAAACCATAATGAATGAGATGGTTTCCCTCGCAATATTTTAAAACACTACGACATTTTTTTCTTCAAACAAATAATAGAAAAAAATCCCGCAATTCATATATAACAACTGAACACGTATTTGAAAAAGGAAAAAAATAAGTATAATGCACTCAAAGCTGACGTCGTAAAAATGTCACTATTTTTTAAAGCTGAAATAGTCGTCCCCTTTTCACAAATATGACAATACATGAGTTCTGGAACACTTAAATCGTTCCATTATCGCTCGATACTGGAACATGTAAATCATTATAGTATCGAGCGATACTGGAACGATTTACATGTTCCAGTATCGAGCGATACTGGAACAAAATGTTCCAGTATTGGACGATACTGGAACATTTAATTTGTTCCAGTATCGATCGATACTGGAATGAAATCGTTCCAGTATCGACCGATACTGGAACATGTAAATTGTTCCAGTATCGAGCGATACTGGCAAAATTCATGTACCAGTATCGACCGATACCGGTATACCAGTATCTGGGACCTAAAGTACACTTTTTCCTCATAAAGCTACCAACATACGCTACTATAAGTATCGATACAATTATAAAATGGTGTACTTTAGGTCCTAGATACTGGTATACCAGTATGGGTCAATACTGGTCCATAAAATTTGCCAGTATCGCTCGATATTGGTACGATTTTACTGTTCCAGTATTGAGCGCTACTGGTACATAATTGTGTTCCAGTATCGCCCGATACTGGTACATCTTATACGTGCCAGTATCGGCCGATACTAGAACACTGACTTTGTACCAGTATCGAACGATACTGGGTGTTCCAGTATCGCACGATACTAATACAGTCCAGAATCTTGGAATTAAAGTACACTTCGTCCCAATTATATACTTACAAAAGAGTACTGTCCGATATCCTGATGTATTGTAGCTATTCTTGTCCAATTAAAAAAGTGAAAAAGTCGTATTCTTGCAGCACCAATGTCAACTTCCGAGGGTACGGTACGGAAGAATTGTGGGTATTTATTTCTATTAGAGAGGGTGGCCGTGGTGTCGGCGTATGAAAGCTGTAAGATAGGCGAGAAGAAAGAGCACAAATTTGAAATATTTCAAATACGTCTAAGGCCGTCGCAAAACATTACTTGTTCATTATTTTAAAACATGGGTATCATAACTGGTAATAGAATGGGCCGAAAATAAACTGCTGTCGACACAGGTTAGATCCCACAATAATCTTATAATTTGTAACGGGAAGTAGTCCTACGTAGTTGGTAATACTCAAAAATAAAACCATTATCATTTTTTTTTTGATCAACAGGTTCTGACTTTGATATCTATATAATTGGTTTTCTGTTTTTGCGCGTTCAGTCACGTACAATGTGGTCGATAAATTGATTGATTAAACCAATTGATTGGCCCGGCCATCAGAGCAATGTGTAGATAGTTACCAGTTTGATGTGAAATCATTTAGTTCATTAACTTTGTTAAACTTTGTTGGGCTATTGTTCACATTTGCTCTTTATATAAAAAAAATAAACGTCATTAATGCCATCAAATCTGATTTCTCATATTTGTATATGGAACATGTTTACATCGTTGGCATTATTCTATTTTCAACTACAAATGCATTTTTTTTATTTTATTAATTCTCAAAAATGAGCATTAGCATTCCTTTTTTCCTGGCAATCAATCAATTAATTAAACAATCAATTAAACACAAATTACAAGAATGAATTATTAAAAATATAAACATAACTATGCTGATCATTCGTCACTTAACTCAATTACAATTACAATGTTCTTCATTCATCTCTTAACTAAATTACAATTTAATTCAAGTGCCTTCCATTCCAACAGGAACTTGGGGATGGATCCACACTTTATAGCAATCTGTTTTTCATTAATGCAATTCCACAAAAATGTAATGTACTTAATGAATTATGCAATGTAAAATGTAAAAACACACTGTGTTTACTTTGAGGTTCAATTTCACATCTGCATGTGTAGTAAATAATAAATGTTCAACAGTGAGCAGAGCACGCATGCTTAGTTGAGCACACATATACAAGACATGTAAAATTATGTACTTAAAGTAAGGATTCAAGTTTGAGGTCTTCAATATGAGAAAAGCTTACATTTGTTATGTATCAATTATAGGTCAATTAAATGCGTATGTGTTGTTTCGAGAGATATTAGACAAATCAATGCACGCGCGCTGATGTTGATGTGCGAATAATGGCACGACCCCGCAGGGGGAGTGCTATTGTGAGCATATCAACATTTGCGCAAGTGCATTGATTTTTCTAATTTTTCGAGAAACAAAGCATACGCATGTATTGACCTAATTCATACACGACACTATACAAATCAAAATTCACAATTTGAGCATAATTTTGATCTATGTAATAACGAATAAAAACATGTTAACAAGTTTGATAACACCCGCAGTGAAAATCGGCGAACCCGCGATGCCTGAATAACGAATCAAAACAAAGCGTGTGATGCGTGCATTGAACGGCTGAGTTCATTAGACACTTTCAATGTACTCAGCATATTTTAGTTTCTTGCTTTCTGATTGTTTCGATGCTACTAATATGTATGAATGCCACTTACTTGCACGAGGTTCCAGAAATGTACAGCTTCTGCTATTGGAGCAGTTACAACTTCACACGCCCCTCCGAATATCATGTATTTAGTAGGACCACTGGCTAAGGATTCGAAGAAGGCCTTCATTCCGACAGCCATCTCGCACTGGAAGTAAAAGAAGAAATAATAGATATTCACAGCTTTAAAAGATTGTATTGCAAACTAGATGATTGGGCGTGTATGATAACGACCACCTGTTTATTCAAGTTAGGGAGCAGTTCCATTTATACTCGATACATTCATCGAGACTGCATCGGGGCTCGATACGTTTTGAGCTCGATAAAATATTTGTTTTGAGCTCGATAAAATATTTGTTTGGGCTCGAAAGCGGACTCGATATGAGGGTCATACCAGTGGTCACTAATAGCCCGGGTATTTTAACCAAATGCGCCAGGATAATTATAGGTCAATAAATGCGTATGTGTTGTTTCGAGAGAAATTCGACAAATCAATGCACGCGCGCTAATGTTGATGTGCGAATAATGGCACGACCCCGCAGGGGTAGTGTTGTTGTGAGCATATTAACATTTGCGCAAGTGCATTGATTTTTACAGTACACTTTTTCCCATACACCTTAAAGCATGTTAAGGGTGACATGGCGATAAAGAGGGCGCTATCTATCACTGTGCAAAACGCAAACATAATATTTCGTAAAAGCCGTATGCATGTTCCAGAGCTACATATTACATCAAAATAGCACCAACTAATCTGTAACCTAATCATAATTTAGCAGAGGAATTACGAACAGTCTCAATTCGCCTTATATTACAACCTTGGTTTGACCCGACACAAGTTTAAATCTGAGACACTTTTATACATTTCTATAAACAATACTAGAGAAATGAAATAGAAATGCTAGCACCATACAAGCATGATTCCTGTATTTATCAGGTAGACTACAACGGATATCGCATATCGGGTTATACTCAGTCTTCTGCCAATAAGACGTTTCTTTTGATTTGATGTAATACACTCCCCCGTTTTGGTATGTGCGACCTTTTTAAAATACAATTTACACCGAGACAACGTCGGACGAAGTACATGTTACTACATGAAAGTTAATTAACGTTCATTACTTGATCAAGCGTGTATATTTATATATGTTGCAGACATAATTAAATGAGCTATTTCTGAATGTGTGTGTATCTAATTGATTTTGGAAAACGTTTCAGCCAATGTATGTGTAATTAACAGGTTCCGCATTTGTAAACTACCTTAGAAACCCCAAGGGGCTACTGACGAAGTTAATGCATATCCATGAAAATAATTGTAGACTTAAAACAATTTCACGATGCAGAATAAGGCGTTTGCAATACAGCCATCAAAAAAGTAACTATACAGATAATAAATGGGCTTGTAACTCTAAAAATATATATCCTACCTAAAAATATTAAATTATAAAGTTGTTGACAAATTCATCTTCTTTAATACGAGATATAACACGCTAGGATTAGGTGAATATTAAGGAAGTGACACTCCAAAATGAAAGTCTGATTTTCATTTTCACATTTTTTTTTCTTCTACACGTGAACCCATCTACGGGTACCTTATCGATTACCTGTAGTGCAATTGTGGGATGCATGCGCAGGTTGGACAGTCGGCGTAGTATTGTTCCGATGGATCAATACGCCACACACATGCTAGTCATAATCTCCCCCGTGTTGAAATGTAAAATGTGAAAATGAAATTGTGACTTAATATCTTACATTTTGGATTGTCACTTCCTCAATATTCAACCGATCATAGCGTGCAATATCTCATATTAAAGAAGACAAGTTTCTCAACAATTTTATAATTGTTGCATTCAGCAGCCGCGCTAGACAAATGCTCAGCGCCACCTTTGTTTTCTTCAAAATCACTATATTGTTTTGTAAGCGTGTGGGTGCATGTTGTTATATAACTTTTATTAACGCGTAATAGAACGTGATTTCCCAGAACGTCACTTTTAACTCAAACATTAATCAATACTTCATAAATGTGTCTTATTCATGTCAAGTTACATTTCTATAATGACTGCAGAACAAAAAGTTATGTGATAGAATGTTGCCTAGTAGACTATTGTTAAAGAACATGAATGCGTCGATCAATAAATTAAACCGTAATTGTGTTCTATTGTTACCTTGATACATACATTCATGTGTATTTCCTTTGTGCGTAATATGTTTTCATTCCATCACTCAATTTGAAACGGGGGTGGGGGGGCGGGGTACTCACCTAAGACGGTATACGGGGGTGTGCCGCTCTAATGGGTAGCTCTTTTGGCAAAAAAAAATCCCTACACATGGGGTATGATTTTGTGCTGGAGATCCCTAATAATGGGGTCACTTTTTAAAAATTAGGTATATTTTCCCGATAATTTGCGAAAATTGGATCTAAAATGAAGCAAAACCCCTAGAAATGACTACCGTTTTCCCCAAAAATCACCCTAAAAATGGGTAGGGGTTTTGAATCTCCAGCCGCACACCCCGACCAAACCAAATCAGAGTACTCCCCCCCCCCCCCCTCCCCCGGGGCCGCACCGGTACCGTATCCATAAAATATAGGATTGAGATGAGATGTACGATAGTATATCCGTTTGAGATTTCATTGTGAATAAAATATTCCCTCCCGTGTATAAGCAACACAAGATAACAATGTATCGTATGGTATACGCCAATTGAGCGACATTGATCCTGGGCATGGAATATACAACGGTATACACGATCTGACATGCTGTTTTACATGCAAGGTTGGGACGAGGGGTAGTCGCGACGGAGCTGTAAAAAGACAGGTATCCGTCCATCCTGTACATACTACAACCATTGCCATTACGTAATATCATAAACCAAGAGCAGTTACTAATTATTGAACACAATGAAAAACTACAACTACCTATTGACATTGAGTATTGTAATAGCATTTGTCATCGTTGTGTGAGTTTATATTGAAAGATCGTTGGACCACTTTCAGGTTATTTGTAACACTTTCCACGCGGCCATTGGTTTTACCATATTCAAAACAGATTTTTCAGAAACCTTTCCCAACTTTTAAAGTCTTTCTCAAGAATTACTGAATCAATACCAGGCATGTTTGTACTTATTTTAATGTATTTCTCGTGTTGATTCCAAATATAATGATAACATTCAATAAATTTGATATTTTTGAAACATTTTGTGACATTTTGGAATGTCGTCTGCAGATGCCTGCCGCGTGGAAAGTGTTAAGCTTCTTTATGTCCACAGACCCAGACAGATTCAATCTATAAACAACATTGTGATTGTTGTTACTCATCCCAGCTACGTAAACTTACCCCATCCCTGTAAGATCGGGTGTTGGCATGGTAAGGGTTGAAAGGTATCAAGCCAAATATGTGATGGTTAAATAAAGCTTTACGCCTTATTTCAATCGGTTATTTTAGATTAATAAATAATGCGAGTTACAAATCAAAACACTGTAACGATATTTTTTTTCTTTTCGAAAAAATAAAGTGCCCGTGGGTAATTTAAATGAGCTTTCATGCATTGCGAGACTTCTAACTCAATAAAAGAACTGTGCATTTACATGCAATAATTGTGAGATGTTTTAAAGCGCTACGGGCACACAACAACAGCGCGATATTTACGACCATTTGTTCTGGGTATGTGTTGCACTATTATAAAGTCAATAACATCTTGTATGTATCACCATCTCCGTTGTAACATTTTGTCGACTGTTTTTTACATTATTAAATGCAATTTGGAGTCAAGCGTAAATAAACCAAGACGACAGACACAGAGAGAAAAAGGCGGGATATTGAATGAACATGTCGATTCGCGCAATCAAATGATGTTACATCTTCACGTGACAGTGGGAAAATACAATAGTTTCTTCACCCTATAAACAGCAGACGATATATTAGCTGCCGGATGTCAAGAGACACCTCATGCTTAACACTTTCCACGCGGCTATGGTTTACCATTATACAAAAGAAGATTCTTTTTCATAAACCTTTCCAAACTTTTAAAGTCTATCTCAAGAATTACTGAACTAGTACTACACGTGTTTGTACTTATTTCAATGTATTTCACATGGTGATTCCAAATATGGTGATGAAATTCAATAATTTTGACATTTTTTAAAACATTTTGTGAAATTTTGGAATGTCGTCAGCAGACGCCTGTCGCGTGGAAATTATTAACTTACGGCGTTGCAAACATTCCGTTACATGGGAAAATGTTTTTTTTAATTAAGAATAATTACTTCAACATTTGGAGAAACTACCAGTGAATTTGGCTCACAACGAAATTATTAATGAAACAAAATAGAAAATCAATCGCTCCGTCTATCTGCTATACAATCCCATGTAACATTTGTGAATGCCAAAGCAGACGACGCACATTATTTCTTAACAGTCTTTATCCAGCCGCATCATGATCCAGCATGTCAGCTCAGCCAATAGAAAGTACATTTACAGCCCGAGGATTTCCCGCGCTGAAACCATGCACGTGGTTTGGTCAGGAAATTGACTACATACGACCTCTAGCAATCTCTAGCAATTCACCTTTATGCTGGTATTGTGTATCTAAAATGTCGTCAGGTAGCCTCAAGTAAAAATACTAACATCCGAGCAATCCAATGTGCCAGTGCACCCATAATGGGAACCATATAGTGTTAAAAAAAAATGTATAAACATATCCAAAATCAAAACTGCATACTAAACAGGGTAAATACTTGGGGATGCTCAGATCATAAATAAATACGAGTGTCGGCTCGTTGACAGAAAACATGCAAAACATGTGTTCTCTTTGTGTGAGAGAATGTCAAATTTCCCCGAAGCAAAAATGAAACAAGCTTTATTTTCAGCAAGATGACCACCACGCCTGAAACTGGGCTGTGGCTTCACATTGTGCTAGCAGGCATAATAGGGAAGTTTGTTAGAATTCCAAGTTTGTACTGATACTCTACATGGTAGGTTCGGTTGGGACAGGGTTTTTTTTTAACCATGTGACAATTAAGTTATTAAAATGGTAACGCAGGAATTCGTACGTTGCCTCAATATTTCTCAACTAGTTTTCACATCACCGACATTTACTAATAGCTTTCAATTCCCTGTGTTCCTGCAGAATCTTTACTTTCTGAAACATAAGTATATTTACCATGTGTGTATAGGCGAGTATTCTTAACACATAATATACTATATCGCCACGTCTTTCAAATAATTACACTCGTTAGTATCGTGCGTCTTAACCCGAAATACGAAGTTGCGTTACAATAAGTTTTACTTAGTGATTTTGAAGCATGTCTTGCGCGCGTTATATAAACTGGGAATCGTACGACTAGCGTCCTATCCCAGAAGAGTAAAAAACAGATTCTTCCCATTTACATTACAAAACCTAATTGTTATATTTGACATGCAATCAATCTCTCACATGTGTACCACTCAGCATGATTTCCAAATGTCAGGTTTTTCCCAGATGCATTCCTACCGATTCAAAACCGAGATCTGACACAAAGGTGCTTTGAATTCAAGGTGTATGTTCTGATCACATTCTTGGCTATGATTTTGTTTACACATCAAGATATTTTGATATCAGAAGAATCCCCATATTATTCTCATTATATCTGTGAAATCTTAGGGGGGCCAGAAATGTCCCATTAAGAGATTATCGGCTAAAATGTGGTGAATTACTGCTAAAGGTGGTTAACCACCCGCAAGTGTGTGTACTATTCAATGGGCAAATTTCTGGTGACCTTGTGCGCGCTTCTAAAATAAGATCAGAACCATTGAAGTTATGCAACTCAAACTTTGGAGTGCGACAATTTTAACGTTGACCTTTCATGCAAAATAGAAAACATCAAGTTGAAAATCGGGTCAGCAATCTGAACATCTACCTTTAAGAGCGAAATTACTGCAAGTGTACTGCAAGTTGCTGTTATAATTCATGCTCTGTATGTCAATGTAAAACATCGCTTAACCATGATACGGTTACGGTTGCGCTCCCTCGCATGGAGTGTGGCACTTTAGCACATTTCAATTTTGGAAGTGGCACTTCACCAAAACCTTAAACCAATATCCTACGGGGAATGGACATTTTGCTATCATTTCTCCAATGGTTCTAACGATTGAAGCAAATTTGAAATTTGCCCACAGAACAGTACAGTACACCAAACAGCATATTTTGGAATAGTTCACTGCATTTTGCTTCGAACATCTAAAATAACTTCTCTTAGGCCTCAAAATTCTGCAGTGGTAGTAATACAAATTAATATGAACAAATTTCCAATTTTAAAAATTCCGACGAGATACCAGAGAATCACGTTACACTCTTTAAATAATGCATTATAGATATAGTGATTCAAGTATTCATTGTATAGAGTATGAATATAATATCTTAAGTGATATAAAATATGAAATGAACATAAACATGATATGATTTATATTTGTTAAAACATGTAATATGTATTTTAATTATCATAACTCTTGTAATTTTTTTAATATTTTATTTCGTGTACATATCGATTTCTCCATCATGCATTTCATCACTAGTTTAATAACACTTTCCAGACGACCCTTCAAATTTTCAAAAAAAAATGTTTAAAAAATGTCGATATTATTGGTTCAGTAGTTCTTGAGATAAGACTTTGAAAGTTGGTAAAGGTTTCTGACAAATCTGTTTTGTATATGGCAAACTAATAGCCGTGTGGAAAGCGTTAAGCCATATTAATTCCCATCAAGAATTTAAATGAATTTAAATGAATTGTAATGTTTAAAAACATTACAACACATGGTTGAATTGATATGCAGCTCACAAACTGATTCAATCAATAACATATTTGTTAGCTAAAAGCGAAAAGGTTTATTATGTAATAAAATGACATACCATTGACTGATTATAGAATATTTCTTGTATTTGTCATTCAAGAGTCACCAGTCCTTGCAGTTTTGGTTGATACAAAAGGCAAAACAACCAAATTGGAATTTTGGAATTTTTAGATCTTATATTTTTTCGTCTCATTTTTGGCACATCCGTTTGAAATTTTCGAGAGAAAAAGGAAACATTGATGATTGATTTACCATATTTGCTTTTCTGACAGATACAATAACCCAATTTAACAGCATATCCCCGTAACCTCATTTTCATTCAGTACTTATGGAGAGTTTTTACTATGCTTGTGTAACACTTGACGATGTACAACAAACCTTAAATGGAATGGATTTTCTCTGCACAATACCCCAATTTCCTTTTTGAAATCATACAAAGAATGAATCGTTAATATTTGGTTCAAAATTCATCGATAACATTATTCATAGTGTTCATATGATATACTATGTAACTATCCTGCTAAACTGCATACAAAATCGCCACGGGCAACCCGTTATTAAGAAAGCATAGTCGGCTCATATTACTTTAAGGATACATCTTTTTCAAACTGTCTTTAAAATGATCCTAATGTTTTTCCCTCGAGGCGTTTTATAGCGCTCAGCACATTCAGCTGACACGAGGTTGGCGAATGTTACCTTCCAATATTGCTTCTAAAGGCTGTTAAGGGCAAACCAACTCAAGCTGCTTACTCTTACAATATGAAGTTATGGCAAATATTGTCTGCTGCGAATAAACAATGAATATAATGCGTGTATGTTGTTAGCCTTTCAGCTATACGATACAGCATGCCAGGGTTTCTATCCCGATAGTCTATATATTGTAAATTACAGGTTTCGAACCGAATGAACTGCAACGATATTAAAAAACCAGATACATAATAACTAATGTTGAATATAGGTTCAGGTACATAATAACTATGTGGAATATAGGTTAATGTGCACAACTTCGCCAATCGTCACCTCGTAAAAATAGCTATATCTATTATTGTAGTCACAGGTGGTAAAGAACTGCCGTACTGATCAAAGTAGCTTATATCACTTTTGTTAACACTTTCCACGCGGCCATTAGTTTTACTATATACAAAACAGATTTTTCAGAAACCTTTCCCAACTTTCCAAGTCTATCTCAAGAATAATTGAACCACTACTAAGCATGTTTGTACTTATTGTAATGCATTGTCGTCTGCTACTAGCGTAAAAAACCCTCTTAGCGATCAAGCGTGGAAGTATAATATTATCTTAGTCTGTGCATTGACGTGCTAATAATCGTACTGGTTTTGTTATGATTGCTACAATATCAAATATGTATCGATTTAATCGCAGGAAGATTACGTAGAATGGAGAGTTAAATGTATAGCGTAAGTATACTACCAAAATGATATTTTCACCTGCATTGCCACTTTGGTGCAAATAATGAAATATCACGGACTTGAGATGTTTAATACCCCAACGTATGCTGAAGCATTATTCATTATATGTTCAATGTTGTCTTTCCCTGCCCTGCAATTCCTTGCAGCCACACGCACTCATCCAGTTAAGCGACCATTTTGGGCTGTGTATTCCATTCTGATCGGTATTATTTTATGTTAACATGGGTTAACCTGATGTTAACCTGGGTTAACCTGGATTTAACCTGAATTTAACCTGGATTTAACCTGGATTGTGGGTAATGATATAAAATAATGTTAATATAAATGATAGTTTATTTAAAGCCTTTGATGATCGGTCAAATAGCACTAAACGTGTAAATGTATTGTTGTCTCTTTCCCTGGAACGCATTACTGTAATACAAGGACGCAATACACACGCAGATTAATTTAACGCCCACATTGAGGATAACATACTCAATAACCATGAACATGCCAACACAGTCAGTGCACACGCTTATCCATTACACCTCATGAATGTTCAATATGTCAATCCAATTCTTTGGTTAAATTAAACTACAGGATTCTATTTTTCATGGGAACACATGTAACTATATTTCCCTATAACCTAATCAACTGAGTCACAATAAGCTGTAATAAAACAAATACTACATGATTTGTATCAGAATAACACGGAACACTATTTCCGTATGCAGTGCAGGGGAGCACTTTTCCTTTATAACCGAGTAGTATTTGTATAATATTGAAAGTGATATCGAGTAGTGCTTGACAACGCTTGAAGCACAAAAACAAAAATTTCATTTAGTCCATTTTGGGGATGTAATAAAAAAACACCTATTTAAACAATGTGTGAGAAAAATTAGACGTTATTTATTTATGTTATTTTTACATCGATGCCTACATCGGCAGGTGTTACTTTACTGCATTTGGACTTTTAAGCACTCGGTATCATTCTATCTGTGACGAACCATACATAGTCATCTGCAATCAAGAACTGATGAACTGATTGAAGAATTTCCCCACACAAATGTTGTCCACCAGGTGTTTTGAAGGGGAAAAAATAAAATAGACCAATACAATAACCGTACTCAAAGAAATTAATTTCGACTGAATCACCTACTTACAAAAAGAACTCATTCTTTAGGGAAGTGTCAACCCTTTTTTATGAAATTTATCAAGCACTGTAACTTTTAAACTAATAATGTATTTTACATAAAAGTATACAATTTTTGAAATGAAATGAGTCGGAGAATCCATTTTTGGTATCAAATGTCACAAACATATTGTTTTTTACATTATTGCTCAAAAATCACTTCTTTTTTTGCGCCACATTTTTTCAGACAACCTAACTAAGTCAAGTTTTTGCTTAAAAATCCCAAAATTTCACCAAAATCATCTAAAGTCAATTATCTAGGATTTTTTTTTTTGGCTTAACAATTTTTAGTTTTGTAAATATTGACTAAAAATTGCCAAAAATGTGTACATCCCATTTATAGTTTAAAAGTTACAGTGCTTGATCAATTTGGCACCAAAAAGGGTTGCCACCTCCCTTAAAACCATCAACCCACGCAGCTTATCAATTCCAATGTTTTCTCTATTTACGCACCTTGCATTGATTTCATTCTACACGAATTGACACATTCGTCTCGTTTCGTAGTGCTATATAAACGATGACGTCATTATGGCAAATGACGTCACTATCCAGTGACAATCCGGACATATGAAACATATCAATTGTAAACGCCTGATCGCACTGAAATAACCACTGGATCAATTGGCAAAATAGACAACATGCCCCTCCCTACCTTGCGTATTATCTTATTGTGTTTAAACGAATTTGTTAGCCATTTTTATTTTGAAATTTATTTATTTTGGTCAATTAGTCCTATAATAGATTCGATACCAAATTCCCATTGACAGAAATAGCCAGTGTGCTAACTAATTAACACGTGATTGGACATTTGCATCTTTGACAAATATTTTAATATTTGTCAATAGAACTTATGTGTAAACTATAAGAAAGCCTAACGTTCGGTTTCTAATAAGACGTTATACCAAAAATCCATGATTTTATAAAAACCATGCTATACAAAGTTCAGTTCAGAATATGAATACTTTTGATTCTTCCGATTTGAGATGTGATGCCATCTTTTCAAGATAGTGAGTCACTCATCCATCACAAACGATTACGATACAATATCATCTTCTTGAAAGAAAATGTTAACATCATATCTTTGTCCACTCTCAAAAACATTCTAGTCACGCTCAAAATTCACCATGAATTCTGAAAAAATAATACACGCCATACTATATGTTAAGTAGCACCTAGATATTCTACGAAAGGAGCCAGGCACACACGATCCTCTCTTGCGTCATAGCCGACATCATCATCTGCATGGAGAATGTGTGCTAATGCTTGAGTAGTAACGGTACCATCACTATCATATTATCCCTAGCGAACGGATGGATCACACTATATTGTAGACATCCCGGTAACCCGTGATCGATCATGTATTACTATAGATAATATGGTAGAATGCGCGAGTTATTGCGTATTTACCAAAGTACAGGGTGTCCCAAAAGTCTATGCACGTTTTTGAAGAGTCATATCTCATAAAATATAAATCCTATGGTATGAATTTAACCATATTTTGTTAGACGAGATTTGGGACATTATTTTGATACCAAACACAACCCTATCGGTGAACCCACAACATTATAAAACTGGTTGAAAGTTTTTGGCCGTGTGCCAGACCCACCCATACCAAATACCACACATTGTTGCTAAAATCAGGTGCGCATAAATTAACACTATAAAAGCAACGTTGCGCATTAGTCACAATTCACTGCTTACCTTGCAACATTGATGTTATTACCAAACTCGGTCACTCACAACATAAATAGGCGTAGTTGACAACATTGCACAGCAAAAGTCTTCATTCAAGATGGTTTACAGCATAGATAAGCGAATACAAATTGTATGGTTCTACGCTGAAACAAATTCAGTTCAACTTACTCAACAAAAGTTCAGAAAACATTTCAAAGTGAAACGCGCACCTGAGGAAGAATATCCATTCTGAAGTTGGTAGATACATTTTTGAAAACAGGAACTGTGCATAATTTGTCTCGATGTGGTAGAAAGACTGGCAGATCAGCAAGTCACATTGATCATGTTGATGTCATAAGATATGCAGCAGTAAAAAGTCAAAAGAGATCTATTCGCCGACTTTCCGCAGAAAACAAGATTAAAAGATCAACTGTTCACAGAAGTTTGCGTAAGATTCAGATCAAACTAAACATTAAAGCAGAGGACAGATGATGGGATCACTGTAATGCAACATTTTAAATATTACAATTGACAGATCACATTCCGTGTAACCAACTCTACCTGTCTTTTTGTTAATCTCAATAGGTATGGATTTATGAACTTTATTCCTCCGAAGTATAAAATTAAATTTTTGCCGTAATACATATTTTACTTCTAGGGTGGCATTACAAACAGATTTTACTCCAATGTTTGGTATCAAAATTATTTCCCACGTCTTCTCTTTCTAAATATGTATTCATATTTTCAATACGACTTATATTTTGTGAAATACAAAGCTTCAAAGTCGTGCATAGACTTTTGGGACACCCTGTACATTATATTACAGGGCGTTCCAAACTAAGGAATCCGTAATTCAAAGTAGATAGATAACACTGATTCTAACACTAAAACGTAAGTTTTTTAAGTTGAGACATGACCGGTGGCGGCGGAAGCAAAAATGGGGGTTGGTACGAGCACAAATTACTAACTAAATTGGTCGTCAAGAAAAACGTTCATGAAGCCATCTTGTGTGACAAATTGAGCTTATTCAAGATCATATTGATGAAACATGCGCGCAAATATTGGTTATTTTCAACACTAAAATGGTCCAGTATGACGTTAAACTCATAATCTGTATTTTTTAGGGGACGCTTGTGCTGTACCGCTTGTGCTGTCAATGGACATGTAATGTTTTATTGTAGATACGAAGCCTTACACTCGTGTTTCTTTCTACTAAACCTTTGACATGGTTATACCCATGAATATGACTTTTGCAATGCACAATCGGAGGACATGTTTAACTGTTTATATGAATTTAAAAGAAAGTTATGCCAGGCTATCAATGTTATGATTATCTGTTATGAGCACACTGATTTAACACTAACGATCGGCTTTTCCTTTTTTCATTTGCTTTAGTCGATAGATTCAAGGTTGCCTGTAACTTATTATTCTTAAACTATTCTAATGAATGCCGCTGCTTAGCTTACGGAATGAATAATGTTGATATTGAATTGATTCCAGGGTTAACACAATGTTGTCTTTCCCAGCCCTGCCGTACCTTGCAGCCATACACAAACAACGCGTTTCGAGACCATTTGATCTGTGTATCTCGTTACAATATTATTCGTCCTATTATTACTGGTGCTTTCTCAGAGTATTTTCACATAGATGGTTGGAGTGTGGGTGCTGCCTATAAGGATGTCGTCAAAACCGTATTTTCCAAAGTCTAACCTTCGTGTGTATCTTGTACTTTTCCCTTTGCGAGTTGAAGGCTCTCAAAGTTTATTATGACTACACTATCACCCTACAGCTACGCTGTCACATCAAAGTACACTTTTATACGCTCTTGTTTCTCCAACTATCGTTACAAAGACTTCCAATAAATACCCTGAACACATCACCTCTGTCGCTATCATATCAAGTATGTTATCATATCATATACACTGAGTATGCACTGAGTATGCACTCTGTGTGTTATAGCGCCATGTTCAGGGCAGCAGCACTGCACGCCTTTATTCATAACTTCCCTATTATCAATATTGTGTTGTTACGTCATATCTTACAATGTGTCATTTTAATAACAACACATTTTGTGTAGCTTATTAATCCATTTTAATCCTTATTATCTCGTGTACAAAAAAACCTATTAGCTTTTTACTGTTTAATGCTTACATAGTTGCTAATCATTTATACATTTACTGCAATAATACTAAGCAAGGTCTGTTACAAAACAAAATAACGAGGTCATAGACAATTAAATTGATCGCCCACTGTGCCATCGGATGAACATTTTCTGAGTACCTTATTGGTTACCCTTACTTCTTTTATCCCTCCTACAAGGACCTTTACTAGCCTTTTTTGAAGGTTTACATTGTTTTATTGATTTCTTTGTATACATGCACTTGCGGAGACACCTACCAGGTGGCATTACGTGTACATTGCTACATTAAACGAAACATTATAAATGTCATAGCAGTTGCAATGCATCATCTGTATACTAGACCTCATGTTATATAATGACGTCATCAGAATTATATTACGACCCTCGGGGTCACCGGAATTATGGTGTTATTCATTTCAGGTGATCTATGATCGAGGGTATACAGTATGTAAAAGTTCAATAATCCCGTAGCTCACGGGGAGAACCACAATAATTCAGTGCGATGAAAGAAATTCATTTTGGCATACTCGACAAACATTATTTTGAGCGCGTGTTGTATATGGTTTTGCACACGTTCTGGTTCTACCAGAGATTGTTCTGTCTGCCTGTTCCTCCAGGCGTACAACAATATAAAGGTCTTTTCAGTACATGAAGCACGCGCTACATTTTCTATATAACTCAAACACAAACACATATACCGTTCATTATACCCCGCGGTAAACCATTTACTATATGGATGTTACGTCTTAGAGTCGAGAGGTTCTGCTTTATCCTAAGCAAATAATGAAAAGAGTGGTCTCTTATATATTTTTTATCCTTGTACATTAAATCGTTGCCTAAAGATAAACCCGTGACTGACTTAACATTACACATGTCAACATCGCTTTGTACACGGATTCGCCTACTCTGGCGTAATAGACTATTGACGAACTGATCTGCTCTATCACTGAATCTAAGTTCAGATAATAACTGTAATTTATTTGATTAAAATGTATATAATACAGTGTACTGTGAACGATATTATCAAAGCAAAAGATGCGTCCCTCGATGTTGGGTATAATTTAATCACAATAATGTTGATCGTTGAAGGCGGCAAGTGGGAAGGCGCAACAAAAATCGTCATATGTTAATGTTAAGATATTCTTACTCAGATCTTAAAGAATATTGGCGAAATAATTCGTCTTATCACTGAATCTAAGTTCAGATAATAACTGACACTGGATGGTGGTATAACTTAATCACAATTTATGTCGTAAAATGTTAGAAAATTCACGTTTTGAAAATCTGTGGTCTTCGAAATTACAGGAATCCTAACTCATTCTAAACCTCACCAAATTATGAAATGAACCCTCGTCTACAAAAAAGTCCATGTACGTATTGCTCTATCTGCTTGGAGATAGCGAAGACCACGCAAACATCATAGCTTCATACAACGGAATGAAATCCGCCATAGAGATTACATAGCGAAAATCGTAGAGATTTGCACTGCAGTCCTCTGTGTAGGGAGCGTTGACAAAAGCAAGGTCCTTTGGCTATTGTGTTTGTGCATGTTTGTGACGACTGACCCCGTTTAACAATCTTCATAGCTTTCATATAGGGCTTAGGTGACCTAACCATTGACTGGGTATAACTTAATCACAATGATTCCGATCATTATACGCAGACGAATTACAATCTTTCAATTTGATATCTATCATTAATTGGGAAGAGGGCACCAACATCGCCATATTTTAATGTTAATATCTTGTTACCATGATAAACTAACAATTTTCAATTACACGTCCATTTTTGAATCATATTGGTATGAAAAAGGACTGTTTGGATTTTTGTATTCACTAACACTAGAAGCCTCAGATCGAGAAAAAAAACCTTAGTGATTTATCATACATCTTAGCTTTCTAACTTTATTCTATTCATCGGTATCAGGGCCCCTTAAGTCATCCCGATCGCATCACTATTATCTACTCATATACTATACATAACTTCCCCCCTCTCCGTACACTAGCACAATAAAAAGAAATCTATGCCAGTTTAATTTATTGCGGAAAGCACCGCCGCTGTCACAACAATTTATCTTCACAGATCCTGCGGTATTATGAAACTGCTTGACTTTATACAATAATCATCATCTCGATAGGGAGATCCATGATCAGCAAACTACAAATTGCAGGCTCATAGTGTGGTCTTACTAAAGGACATCCTTGCAAAAATAGTCAAAACATTTTCAAAACGTCATGAATTATAATACGCGTTACGTGCGCCCCAATGAAATGCCGTCCTTTACTGCTACCCTCAAATAAGCGCAGGTCACTAACGGAGAACCAAATACAGCCACGTAAACATTAGTTTTGAAATGTTTTGATTCTTACCAGTTACCACATACAACTGATACACAGTCATTATCCGTTGAATCATGTGCAATCCAGTATATGAACAATTGATAGACATAATAATAAAATGTAATTAAAAATTATGAAAAGATATCCTACTGGGAAGACTATTTTTAGCATGCAGCGGAGGCAGGTGCTTTTCCCCAGCTAATGCGGTGCATTCCCCTTACCCATAATTTGTTTTCCCATGTTAACATTGCCACCCACCATCTGTACGAACATGTCTTTACAAAAACTGAAATATTGGCTGTATCTCAATTGAAAGTGTCGTGTACGACCACTTTCCCCAAAGGCTATTCCTATTGCAGAAGAATTCCCAAAGTCTAAATAATTCGTTGTTAAAGCCTATTATACAGCGTTATGGAGGATATTTCATAAAGGTTAAAGGGACACTAAGGGATGTCTTGGAGGCTGCGCCCTCAATTATGATAAAAACTGGGATTGGTATATTTTTACAATTGCATTACATGTATGGACTTACACCTATAAGGATTAAGAAAAATCAGCCCTCTTTGTACAAGAAAACGTCAATTCAAAAATGCTGATCTAGCCGCGATCAGCATTTAACGTCAAACAGTCTCCCTGCAGCACGCGTGATAAATAACGCGAACCATATTTACATAGAGGGCGTTTTTAAGAAAAAATGTTCAATAGCGATGATATTGTTTTTGTGAGTAGAAACAACAGTTATGGTAATTTTAATGTTCATCTTGAATTCTGAAGTAAATCAAATCTTACACTACTTCGTGTCCCTCTAATAGTTGGAATATTTTCTTATTCAATGTGGAAAAATTCAGGCTTGATATGTCAAAAAATCTTGTACTCAAAATGTGCTAATTATTCGGACGAGAAAAGAAGTGACATTTTGACCGATGTTTTCAAACATGATTCCCCGATTGTGCCTCTTGCGAAATTGGGGTTTGCGATAAATTGACTTCGGATTGACTTGAGGTAAACACCATGAATACTATCAGAATATAAATTGCCTTGAATAAGGATGAAATATGACAAGTAAATTGCAATGATTTTAGTAATGCAAAATGTCAAAACAAGAATTCTGCGTTGGCATCATTTTCCAGTTTTTGACAAGCGGACAGGAACTTATTGTCACAACCTGTATGCAATCACATTAAATTCTATATACAGTCATCAAAAAAGTAACTATACAGGTAATAAATGTACTTTTAACTCAAAAAATATATATCCTACCTAGAAATATTAAATCATTAAGTTGTTGAGAAATTTATCTTCTTTAATATGAGATATTGCACGCTAGGATCGGTTGAATATTTAAGAAGCGACAATCCAAAATGTATAAGGTAAAGTCACAATTTCAAATTCACATTTTACATTTCAACACTGGGGAGAGAATGACAGGTAGCGTGTGTGTGGCGTATTGATTCATCGGAACAATGCGGCCGACTGTCCAACCTGCGCATGCATCCCCCAATTGCACTACCGGTAATCAATAAGATACCCGTAGATTTGGTCCGCGTGTAGAAAATAAAAATGTGAAAATGAAAATCAGACTTCTCCTTATATTTTTGAGTGCCACTTCTTGAATAATCACCTGATCCTGGCGTGCTATATCTCATATTAAAGAAGACAAATTTCTCAACAACTTTATAATTTAATATTTTTAGGTAGGATATATATTTTAAGAGTTAAAAGCCCATTTATTACCTGTATAGTTATTTTTTTTGATGACTGTATAATTGTGAGATAGGCTTTTACGACGGGTATTCATCATATAACTACGAGTTTAACGGGTTCGCCGTCGGACAAGTATAGAAAATAAATTCTATATATTAAAATAACTTCTCTTGGTGTAATTTAGCTAGAATACTGCTCCCCTAATATTTTCTATGATACAATCACCTGAAAACAATCCCATGATAATAAATAAATTGAAATGTATCTGTGAGAGCTACTTTGCTTTCATCGGTACAATGAAGCCTATCACACTCTATCCATACATATTATGATATTATATTATGTATTTTGATGACCCAATCGATTTGAAAGCGTGATATAAGCTGATATAAGTAAGACGAAACTTATGTTTGAATCACTCCAATAAGCTTGATGGTATTAATGCTAGTTCTACACGGATACATATTACAGAGATAGGGATATGTGTATCTACCAGGGGAATCATTTATGCACTCGGTGGTCCGGAGGGATCTCGCTTCGTGCGTAATAGCCCGAGCGCATCGGCGGCGGTCGTAGCGCTGTGACCTTTCATATTTCAACCAGTTGCAGGTGGCTTGGGTTATCAAATACAAAGTTAAAAGTATTTATACATGGGGAATTAAATATGTCACAGATATTTCAATGCATCAAGCATGCTTTGCTAAAAACCCGCTGCTGCGAATCGTGTGTACGGACTGTTCAAATATGCCCCCCCCCCCCACCACGCCCATTTTGCAAAAACCATAATGTCATTGAATTGAAAAAAGTCAAACTGATTAGAGAGAATGTAATGAATCGTTGTACTTCAAAAGCACTTAACGCGTCAAAAAGTATTATACGTTACAAAACAGCTCAATACTTACAGTCGGTGTGAATAAAATATTTACTCTTAAATGTTAACATTTTTAAAATGATTTGCAGTGTCGTATGAATTACTAACCGCCCTAAAAGATAGGATGAAATATAACATTGGTTACAGAAGCGTCAAAATTGAAAGGATAGACGAATGTTTTAAAAAAGCTGATTTTTGTGATTTCAGTGGATGGCCAATGTTCTTGGGTCGAACATGAGACTATCGGCTTAAAAACCGTAACGAATAAAAACGTAATGAAATGTGGGCAATTTAAGGGGCTGTTAACCCCCCCCCCCCCCCCCCCCAACACATGAATTTAACAAGCGCTGTAACATTTAAAATCTTTAAAAAAGAACATTCCTAGAGAAGTGTCTTTATATGATTTTGATGCACTTTCAGCATTTTATACAAAAAAACACAGATTTTACTACGTTTGCAGCCAAAAAGGTGATTTTTTGTTAATATTTTAAAAATTAGCTTTTTAGTGAAATTAATACAATACAAAATTAATACAAACAGGATAAAACATAAGAATTTGTGAATTCTTTTTACCTATAACTCAAAATCAATATTCCCGACATACGACTCATTCCGCTTGATCGCGTCACAAATGTGTGTTTATAAGCAGATTTGTAGCAGAACAGGCCAAGGAGTCTGACACAGATGATAGTATGAAATAGATACACAGTCATATTGTAGAGCCTTCAACCTGTACTTAGATTTCGTTACACTGGATCTACAACATGGCAATGATAACCCGTTTTAGCATGGTTAACAACAAACCAAACCCCAAGACATCAAGCTCTTCAATGTTAACAATGATCTGAACGAACTAGTTTGAGGAAAAAAATGACCTCTTATACCAGACAAAGAATAGTTACATCTTTTTAGTTTGTAGGTGACCCCATCAAGTATTAAGTAACCACGGACAGGAGTGTATAAGATGATATCGTTTTCCATGAAGGGAAAGATACCGAATATAATGCAATCCTCAAAACTCGGGGGAAAACTTGCCTAAAGTGATTGAAGTATGTGACTGTTCCTTTGGTAGACAATATCACTCTATAAACTTTTGTAAGATCACCACTTACAGTCATTGCTATGATATTTTTCACAACGCCGTCCCCATAGTGCCTGAATCGTATGCCGTGTGTTAACTGATCTGGCGATACGTGGTATCAATGCGTTAATGAGACAAGATAAGTCATGGCAAACGTGATCAAGCCTGTCTACTAGTCAAACAATGGCCTACTTCTTTATGGACAAGCAGGTGCTGTTATAGCTCAACTAATGCTTTTATTAAAGGTTTCTAAAGATATCCTATAAATAGCTTTGAGCAAAGTTTGAACTCTCTACTATGGTCGTTGAGACAATGGATTATTACTCGTGGACAGATGTTACATTGAAGAAGGTATGGAATAACATGATAACCGCCACTCAGACCTCGACTATTTCCGAAGTTTAGACATGTAGATAGTTAGAATGATGGTGGCTGTTACTGGGTAGAACAAGTTGAAACATGGGTTATTTTGGGATCATGGGGTATAAATTCTTTCTTAGGATAACTCATTGTCGTCGAGGGTATCGGAAGTGTTTGTATTGTGTCACTGATCATCTAGAAGTCAAGTCATTCTTTGAACTGTTTAGATTCGCTCCTCCCTTAAAATCCAACCAATGAGATATTTTACAACGCCGTCTCTCCCTAGTGCCCGTCGCTTCAGGACTTAGATTTAATAATGTGATTATTGCATACATTGTGCCCATTGTGTCCATTGTGCTACAGATCTGGTTGATCTATGTCGTCTTAATGTGTTAATGAGACAAGATAAGTAATGGCAACGTGATCAAGCTTGTCTACTAGTCAAGAGATGGCCTACTTCTTTTTGGACAAGCAGGTGCTACTATCGCTCAACTAATGCTTTTATTAAAGGTTTCTAAAGATATTACTATTATAATAGCTTTGAGCAAAGTTTGAACTCTCTAAGCATCAGTTCAGGTATTGGACTATGGTCATTGAGACCACGGATTATTACTCGTAGACAGAGATTACATTGAAGAAGGTATGGAATAACCGCCAGTCAGACCTCAACTATTTCCGAAGTTTAGACACGTAGATAGTTAGAATGATGGTGGCTATTTCTGGGTAGAACAAGTTGATACATGGGTTATATTGGGATCATGTTGGATCAATTCTTTCTTACTGGTATCGGAAGTGTTTGTATTGTGTCATTGGTCATCTAGAAGTGAAGTCACTCTTTGAACTTTGTAGATTCGCCCCTCCCTTACAGTCCTACCAATGAGATATTTCACAACGCCGTCTCTCCCTAGTGCCCGTCGCTTCAGGACTTAGATTTCATGATGTGATTATTGTATACATTAAACCCATTGTGTCCATTGTGCTACAGATCTGGTTCTATGTTGTCTTAATGTGTTAATGAGACAAGATAAGTAATGGCAACATGATCAAGCTTGTCTACTAGTCAAGAGATGGCCTACTTCTTTTTGGACAAGCAGGTGCTACTATCGCTCAACTAATGCTTTTATTAAAGGTTACTAAAGATATTATAAATAGCTTTGAGCAAAAGTTTGAACTCTCTAAAGCATCAGTTCAGGTTTAGGACTATGGTCATTGGGACAATGGATTATTACTCGTGGACAGAGATTACATTGAAGAAGGTATGGAATAACCGCCTCTCAGACCTCAACTATATTCAAAGTTTAGACACGTAGATAGTTAGGATTTGGGTGGCTGTTACGGGGTAGAACAAGTAGAAACATGGGTTATATTGGGATCAAGTCGGATAAATTCTGCTTGATAACAAACAACAAACAACAAACAAACAAACAATAACGTTACATCTTATGTGTGTCATGGCCGGTCGTATCATTAGTGTCAATTCCCCTATATAATTTATTATCAAATATATCAATTATTGACTGACATCGTATGAAGGTGAGCACGTGATGCTTTCAGCTAGTGAGTCTGACCTATATGTGTGTTAATGCGATACATCGACAATGCTCTACACATATAATGAAATAAGTAGGGCATCATGTTTTGAATGTGTTCTGCTTTTTCGCTCGAGTTAATTTGGTATGAATGCTTATACAATTAGACCAACTAATTGCACACGCTGGTAGCAACGACAAATACATACATGTAAAAGTGATGACTTCAAGGGCATCTAGAACACCTATTAAAGTGTACTGAAACATTAAACGTCTAATCCTGCCAGGTCCAGTCTCTGGGGAAGGTTACCCACTATAACTTATCCAGTCAGGCTTGCCTTCACATCGGACAAGTCACGTACACAAACGATTCAAATGAGGCCATAACCGGATACCCTATTGATTTGAGAGAAGTGGTCGCTCGTGTGAAATATATATGAGCTTTGTGCAATTCAGGGGAGCCTCTATATGGAATCATCTACAAAAAGATACATGTGACTTCTGCGAGGTTTGTACTATCGATTTGTTTTGATTGAGAGACGGTGGCGAAATGTCTAGTTCACTTCTGGCGTTTGGCAGAATGCCGAGTAAAGTGTCTTTATTGAATGGTTAGGCGAAACACGTAACATATTTCAGGTAAACAGTAACAAGGCGGCATCGTCCCTGACAGGTGTTAACTAATTGAAAATGTCACGATATATGAATATGGTTGCGTATTAGTAGTTATCTGTTACTCCGGATAGACCTTTTCAACCAAATTTTGAAAACCAAACAAATTAGGCAAACAAGTCGTATATGCTCCGAACGTAACTAATAATAATGCTAAGAAGTTTGTATAGTGTCGAATGCAAAAACCTCAGAGTGCTTGACAACTTAAAAGACATAAAAAGAAAGAAAAAAACTTAAGATGTACAAATGTCAATAGGAGGATATACATCAATTTAAATTACAGTATTAAAATTCGACCAACGCAAAGGAAAACAGTTATATCAAAAGTAAGAATGGTGATATGCAATTTAAGGTTAGTCGTAGTATTGTTTAAATACAAATGGGAAAGTGCACTTTAGGTCCCAGATTCTGGACTGTCGTACTAAAGGGGTCAAAAAAGTAAGTCCCCCCTAAAATTTGATCACGTTTGTTTGCATAACTCTACACACACACTAAGACGTTTTGAGAGATTGAAACACTTATGAAAAGAAAAGAACACTTGGCTACCCATGGAAAGTTTCCCCATTTCAATATCATTATTACTTTCCCAACATAGTCGCATTTCCCCAAAATGATGTTTTCAGAAAAAGTGGCACTTTTCAAAATCTTATGCAAGAAAGTTACAAAAATGTCTCCAGTGCTGTTTAAAAATAATTTCAATTATCTTTATTTTCAATTAAAAGAATTTTCAATTAAAAGAATTTTGTTCTTTATTTAGCTGGTCCTTATTTGAAATTATGAATAAAATGATTTTATTTCATGCACGACTAGCCAATGAATAGTGTCCACCATTCACGTCAATAACTTATAATAACAATAACCCTGTATTGTTGAAAAGTGCCACTTTTTCGGAAAACATCATTTTATGGAACTGTGATTGTTTTGGGAAAAGTAAACATGGTATTGAAAAGGGGAAACTTTGTGTGGGTAGCAAAGGGTTTTTCCTTTTCGTAAATGTTTTAATCTCTCAAAATGCCTAATTGTGTGTGGATTTATTCACACAAACTCGTATAGAATCTTGAAAAGTGCCACTTATTTTGAAAACATCATTTTGGGGAAATGTGACTATTTTGGGAAAAGTGATAATGATATTGTAACTGTATGCCACGAATCTTCAAATGATGATGACTTTCCCATCTTAAGGGAAGAAGTGGAGCAAGCAATACAATCTTTGAAAAATGGAAAATCACCAGGAGTGGACAATATTCCAGCAGAGCTCATTAAGTAAGGTGGCGAAGCTGTGGTAGACCTCCTCACCAACATCTGCAACAAGATCTGGCAAACTGGTGAATGGCCAACACCATGGACCAAGTCACTCATCATCACTCTACCCAAGAAAGGCAACTTACAGCAATGCCAGAACTACAGAACCATAAGTCTAATCAGCCATGGCAGCAAAGTCATGCTCAAAGTCCTACTGAACAGACTGAGACCACAGGCGGAAGAAATCATAGCTGAAGAGCAGGCCGGTTTCAGAAGTGGAAGAAGCACAATGGAGCAAATATTCAACCTGCGAGTTTTGTACGAGAAGTACAACCAACATCAGCAAGACATCTTCCATGTGTTTATTGACTTTAAAAAGGCCTTTGACCGTGTGTGGCACAAAGCACTGTGGGCCACGATGAAGCTTTACAACATGGGCCAAAAGCTCATTCAAACCATCGAGCAACTGTACAGCAAAGCCAGCAGCGCAGTACTTGCACAAGGTAAAGTTGGTAAATGGTTCCACACCGCAGTTGGAGTCCGACAAGGCTGCCTACTATCCCCTACCTTATTCAATATCTTCCTAGAAAGAATCATGACTGATGCACTAACAGACCACAATGGAACAGTCAGCATAGGAGGGAGAAACATCACCAATCTGAGGTTTGCTGACGACATTGACGGACTGGCAGGTAGTGAAGAAGAGCTGGTGAGTTTGGTTGACCAACTGGACAAAACATCGACAAGATATGGCATGGAAATAAGTGCAGAGAAAACTAAGCTGATGAGTAACAAAGACGAAGTGATAACAACACCAATCACAGTCAATGGCCAAAGACTGCAGACAGTTAAGAAGTTCAAATACCTTGGGGCCATCATCAGCGACGAAGGTTCAAAGCCAGAAATCCTTTCAAGAATCGCACTTACAACAGCTGCCTTGGCGAAGTTACAACCCATTTGGAGAGATAAAAATATCACTCTCGGCACCAAACTAAGGCTTCTGCATGCCCTTGTGCTCTCCATCTTCTTGTATGCATGCGAGTCATGGACTCTGACAGCAGAACTACAGAGAAAGATTGAAGCGGTAGAGATGAGAAGTCTTAGACGCCTCCTTGGCATTTCATATACTGACCACATCACAAACGAGGAAGTGCGTCGTAGAGTGGCACAGCACATGAAGAACTATACAAACCTGCTGGCCACCGTGAAAAAGCGGAAACTAAAATGGTATGGCCATGTGACCAGATCAAGTGGCCTCTCCAAGACCATCCTGCAGGGCACCGTAGAGGGCAAGCGAAGAAGAGGTCGCCAGAGGAAAAGTTGGAGAGACAACATCACAGAATGGACGGGGAAAACCTTCGCTGAGACCCAAGCATTAGCACATGACCGAGTCAGATGGAGGGAGGTGGTGAAATCCAGCATGCAGTGCCCCTACGACCCAGGAGGGTTATGGGAGCGGTAAGACGGTAAGATAATGATATTGAAATGGAGAAACTTTCTATGGGTAGCCAAGTGTTTTTGCTTTTCAGGAGTGTTTCGATCTCTCAAAACGTTGTAATATGTGTAGAGTTATGCAAACAAACGTGATCAAATGTTAGGGGGGACTTACTTTTTTTGACTCCTTTATTATTACCCGATACTGGAACACCCAGTATCGTTCAATACTGGTACAAAGTTAGTGTTCCAGTATCAGACGATACTGTCATATACATGTATATATATCCATTAATTTGATAATCTAGTTTTTATCGATTTTTCCCTCCGGTTTATAGCTGTAAAATTGGTTTCCCTACCACTGACAAATGTGCCTCTATAGTCCTACCGAGCCTTTCGCCATTCGCGAAAATTCTTAGGGGAGGGGGCTTAGTAGGACAAGGGTTAATACATTAGACCTAAACAGATATATAAATGATGCCATTTAAAAGGAACTCCATGATTCTGCCTGTATACTTGGCCGCTTGGGTAGGAGTCAATACTACCTATATACGTGTGAATCTTTTAAAAAGAGGAGATTTCCATGTAATTTTACAAATAAAGCATAGATTGGTGCATTAATACTAACCGACCCCAGGTTTTTTTAAAAACAAAGACGGGAAGAGGGGAGAAGATGAACCAACCGGGAATCGATTCGAGGACCCTCCGCATATGGCCCCGACGGCCCGCATAGGCAAGCCACGACTATCAGCTTCACGTTCGCGCAGTATGCCGCGCTCACTACATAGGCTCGGTTGATTGCGTCATTTAAAATCGTCCACACGTGCGCTGGTATTTTGTGGTATTTGCTGAGGTAAGGGTTAAGCGTGTCAACACCTAGCTGTAGGTCTGTGCTCTTGGTACTTAAAATGTATACTAGTGTTCTGTTTGATCGTATCATAACGTGATGTGCAACCACGAACCAATTAAAGCATCACACAATGCATTTTTCCGCCAGGTGTACTTGTTTTGGAAAAAAGTAAATGGAATAATAAAACTGCCGTATTCAAAATTGATCAATTCCCATATTTTCTCTACGAAATGATACATTCGTCTTAATTACAGGCGCTATCGCGAGCTATGACGTTACCATAACAAATGACGTCACTATACAGTGACAACCTGGGCATGAACACAAATCAACTTAAACGCCTGATTGCTGTGTTATAACCAATAGATCAATTGAAAGCATATAAATAGAAAACATGCACCTACCATGTATACTATCTTATTATGTTTAAAGGATTTTTCGAGCCATTTTTAGTTGCAAATTAATGTATTGTTGTCAATTAAGTCCAATCAAAGATTCGATAATAATATAATTAAATATACAGATTTGAACATCGACAGAAATAACCAGTGAACTAACCCTTTATCCATAGTCATAATAGTTAACATGTTAACTACGGAGAGAGAGCATGTGTAAATCATAAGAAGGCCTGACGTTCCGCGTCTAACAAGATCTAATATCAAACGTCCTTTACGTGATAAAGAACGTGCTAGGAAAATTTACAAAATATGAAACAATTATATTCCTCCCCATTTAAAATGTGATCACGATAATGAGACTGACCCATCAAAATGTTGAACGTAGGATGTTCATCCTCATCTGAAATTCTAGTCACTCTCAACAATTACCATGAATTCTGAAAAATAATACACGCTATACTATATGTTCGCAGGCATCTGCAGACGACATTCCAAACTTTCACAAAATGTTTCAAAAATATTTGAAATCACCATGAGAATTGCATTGAAATAAATAAATACATGCCTAGTATTGGTTCTGTGATCCTTGAAATAGTTTTGAAAGTTGGAAAATGTTTCTGAAAAATCTGTTTTGTATATACATGTAGGCCTATGGTAAAACTAATAGCCGCATGGAAAGTGTTAATTAGTACTTAGATATTCTACGAAGCGAGCCAGGCACACACGATCCTCTTTTACGTCATAGCCGACATCATCATCTGCATGGAGAATGTGTGTTACTTATTGAGTAACGGTACCATCGCTATCATGTTATCCCTAGCGAACGGATGGATCACACTATTGTACACATTCCGATAACCTCGTGATCGATCATGTATTAATATAGATATTACGGTAGAATGCGCCAGTTATTGCGTATTTACCAAAGTTACCAAGGGTGTTCTAAACTAACAAATAATAATGATAATCAGTATTTATATAGCGCCTTTTCCAAAGGTTCAAAGCGCTGTGATTTTGCTGCTGGTGAATCATACTAAACAATGCAACGTCCAGGCAACAGCTAAATCAGCGCCAAGTTGCGACAGAGAACACACATGAACAACAACCACCATTTTTCAATGCAGCTCCCCAAATACCATTAGCTCAAGGAAGTTTTTGATAAACCGAAACAACTGATCACCGATTTTGAAAGCAGGAGGAAACCGGAGAACCCGGAGAAAACCTGCGAGAGCGTGCGTGGATCGTGATAAACCAAATGCACATAATGCCCGCGGTCGTGCACAGAATTGACCCGGGTTCCATTGGTGCAAGGCGAGGGAAACATCCGCTGCGCCAACACGCCCCCAAAATCCGAATTCAAAGTAGATATCAGTCTAAAAAATTAAAACTTTAAAGCTGAGACATAACCAGTGTCTGTGAAAGCAAAATGAGATTTGAACGAGCCCGAATTTTGTTTATGTTGAAACCTTTAGAAAAAGTAAGTCCAGAAAAACGTTCACGAAGCCATCTAGTGTGAAAATTGAGCTCAATCATTACAAGCTTATATTTGATGAATAATAGACATTAATTCGCGCGAAGGGCGCAAACATAGTAATTTTAACACTAAAATGGTATACATGGTGTAGTATGACGATATAAAATTCGTCATCCGTATTTTAAGGGGGACGTCACGTCACAGGCATGAACATTTACCGCTTGCGCTATCTATGGACTTGAAAATATGTTTTGTTGTAGATACGAAGCCTTAAACTCATTTCTTTCTACTAAACCTTGGACATAGTTATACCTGACTTATTCAATACACAATAGAAAGACAGGATTTTACAATTCATATGTATTTAAATGTAAATGATTCCAAGTTATTGCAGTTCTATCTATGCAATCAATTATTTAAGCTGATATTGGTATGTAAATGAGGACGTAACAATCATATATTTTCGCTTTTTTCATTGACTTTAACCGATTATTTCAAGGTCGCCTCTAACTTATTATTCTAAAACTATTCCAATGAATGCCGCTGCTTAGCTTACGGAATGAATAATGTTGATATTGAATTGATTCGAGGTTTAACACAATGTTGTCTTTCCAAGCCCTGCCGTACCTTGCAGCCATACACAAACACAATGTTTTCTTTCCCAGCCCTGCCGTACCTTGCAGCCATATACAAACACCACCATTGTATCTCGTACAATATTCGTCCCATATTCCGGGGCTTTTTCAAAGTATTTTGAACTTGAAATGGCGAGTGGAGTGTAGGCTCTGCCTATTATTATTAAGGCTGTCGTAATTTTAAATAATCTTTAGTCTGATCTTCGGGAATCTCGTAGTTTCCCTATGCGAGTTAAAGGGTTCTGCATTATCTCAAACAGTTTAGTACGACGATGATATTACCGTACGGCTACGCTGTCACACCTAAGTGCAATTTTATAATGCTCTTGTTTCCCCAACTATCGTTACAAAGACTTCCAATAAATATACCCTAAACAGATCGCTCTCTTTTATCATATCATAAAGCACTGATTATGCCCTTTCTAATATATCACCATGATAAGGAAACTACACGCCTTCTATTCACATAAATGATGCATGCAGCACATAAAAACGGGGAGATTTTGCTGGGGATGTCAATTTTGAGTTCATTATGTGTTTTCTCGGATTATTTTCTACGCTTTAAAATGACACCAAATTTATCAACATTGATCAAGGCATTCAGATTTTACGAGTGAAAATGACTCTTAAGTACTTATCATTTATTATTTTATTTTTGTCTGTCTGTTTCCATCTATATCTTGAAAAACACAGATCCGCAAAGTCCCCACGTTTGATGTGCTGCATCACATATGTTTTAACTTCTCTATTATCTACATTATTCGGCCATATCTTCCTGTAGCTTATTAATCCACCCTAGACTTTTTATAACTTGTCAACACAAACCGTTATTAACTTTTTATGTGTACATTAACAATGCACACTGCTTACACACTGCTTATCATTTACTGCAATACTATGCAAGGTTTGATTCAAAACAAAACTCTGGATTTATTGACTGTTGACTTTATCTCTCACTGTGTCATCGAATTAACGGAACGTTTTTGAATACATTATTTAGAAAAAAACATTCCACTATACTGGTAAAATGAAACGTTTTATCTAAACGTCATAACAGTTGCAATGATTAATCTATATCATAGATATTATCGACCATATTATATCATAGTATAATAGACCGCATGTTATATAATGACGTCATCAGAAATATATTACGACCCTCGGGGTCGCCGGAATCATGGTGATATTCATTCCACGTGATCACTCCCCAAGGGTACTAAGTATACAATATGTAAAAGTTCAATAATCCCGTAGCTCACGGGGAGAACCACTATAATTCAGTGCGAAGAAAGAAATCCATTTTGGCATACTCGACAAACATTATTTTGAGCGCGTGTTGTATATGGTTTTGCACACGTTCGGGATCTACCAGACATTGTCATGTCTGCCTGTTCCTCCAGGCGTACAACAAGAAAGGTCTTTCAGTACGTGAAGCATGCGCTACATTTAATAACTCAAACACAAACACATAACGTTCATTATATCCCAGGGAAAACCATTTACTATATGGATGCTGGGTTTTGTGTCGGGAGGTTCAGGTTTAACCTTAGCGAATAATACAAAGAGTAACTACTCTTTCTATATCTTTCTCCTTGTACATTAAATCGTAGCCTAAAGGTAAAACCGTGACACAGTGTGACTGACTTAACACTGTCCACGCGGCAGGTGTCTGCTGCAGACGACATTCTAAAATGTCACAACATGTTTAAAAAATGTCAATTTTATTGAAGTTATTTATCATATTTGGAATCACCATGAGAAATGCAATAAAATAAGTACAAACATGCCAGGTATTGGTTCAGTAAACCTTTAGATAGACTTTGAAAATTGGGAAAGGTTTCTAAAAAATCTGCTCTGAATTATATATGGTAAAACTAATAGCCGCATGGAAAGTGTTAACATTTACATTTGTCAACATCGCTTTCTTCAAGGATTACTTTGACGTAACAGAAATCTACAATTAATTAATGTACAATTATTTAATGCATTGGATGACAATCTAAACATGAGTGTTGAATATTCTAGTCTAAATTACAACAATGGATCACATCTAAAGATAACACGATTCAGATTGATGAGCTTTACGGAAATAACAGGTCAAAGGTCATCTTACACATTGAAACTGCATGAAACATAGGTGTATATGCATTGTTTCATGTGTAAGGTCACGAAATGAACACGCTCATTTCCACCTGTCTCACTTACGCGTTATGTACAAAACTCACCAATGAGAGAATTCTGGCATAAATAAAACCGGAATACAATTGTTTTAAGACTTTTCTTTTCCGTAGTGTGACGTCGAAAGTCAATTGAGTGAGCGTTCGTCATATACGCATAATATCAACTTCATTCTTGCAATTTTCATGCATATTTGTATTAGTTTTTAAGAATGATAGTTTGCATTTATGGCACTTCGAACGTTTTCAAAATCAACAGCAGGGGTTTTATACACTGGGTCGAATATAATCATTATTTTGACGTAAGAAGGTCAGGACTGAAAATAATGTACTGTGAACAAAAGTATCGCTGTCCTCGCTAAAGACGCGTCCCTGGATGGTAGGTATAATTTAATCACAATGAATCCGATCTCAGTACACACAAGAATTGCAATCTTTCAATTTGATATCATTAAGTGGGAAGAGGGCACCAAAATAGTCATATTTTAAAAGTTTATATCTTTTTCTCTGATCGTCATTTAAAACGTCTATTTTGAAACATATTGGTATAATGAAGGAGAAATGTTTTAGATGTATCCCTTTTTATTCATTTCCACAAAGAGCCTCGAAACGACACAATACTTTCGAATAGAAAACCTTCCGTGATATATCATACTGCTTTATTTCAGGGCTGCTAATGATGGCATCCTGATTCCCCTCACTATCATCTACTCATAACATACATAACGTTCCCCCTCTCCGTACACCAGCACAATAGAAATAAATCTGTGTCAGCTAATTTATTGCGAACAGTCCCGTAGCTGTCATAACAATTTATCTTCACCGAGCCTGGGGTAAGGTACTATTTGACTTTATACAATAATCAACATCTAAGATAGGAGCTTCGTGATCAGGAAACTGCAAATTGCAGGCTCCAAGTGTAGTCCTATTAAAGCACATCATTTAAATCACTCAATTGTCGATAAACATACCGGTCTGTATTCTTGTACGTTTATGCACTTTACTCAATGTATTGCCACTTGATATATATTATGTTGGCTATAAAACTCTCCTTATTTCCTGTGTTGCGGGAATGAAATGGAGATTTCACTAAAAATTTAGAGCAAAATATATATAGGCCTATATATATGTATTGCTCTACATTTTTAGGCCTATATTATATATATTGCTCTACATTTTTAGTGAAATCTCCATTTCATTCCCGCAGCACAGGAAATAAGGAGAGTTTTATAGCCAACATAATAAATAATAAATAAATATATATGTAGGCCTATATATATATATATATATTTATAGAAAACTTTACCTAGGGAGTCCAAACAAAAGAAAATTAAATAAAGAAGATAATATACTGCCCTATGTTGACCGAAAAACAAACAAAAAAATAAAGAATTAAAGATGACTTTAAATTGTTATATCTGGTGAATCGTACACTTGATTCACCTCAAGTAACATACGTTTTTGCTATACTCAACCAGCTCTACCTTATACTTCATATCCAGATTTGTTTCTAGCCATTGGAATATCCTTAAACACGATTTTAAGCTTAACTCGCGTTTAACTTTGACTTTAACAACACATTGTTTAAAGGTAGATGTTCCGATTTTCAACTTGAAGTTTTCTATTCTACATGAAAGGTCATCCTTAAAAAAGTCGTGTTCCAAAGTTTGAGCTGCATAGCTCTAATGGTTCTTATTTTAGACGCACAAGATGCTGTGAACTGTACCCATTGAGTAGTACACAAACTATATCGGTGGTTACCACCATTCGCGGTAATTCGACGTTATTTCATCGATTTCTCCGTAATTATACCGATTTAGGCCGTCAAATGTCAGTATGATGATGAGAAAAATACGAGCTTTCATATGATATGAAAATCTCCGTATGTTTGAAATAATTCTGTGTTACGAAAATGTGATCGGGTCATCTACCTTTAAGCAAACGCAATTCTCGAAAATGTGTTTAATTTAAACACGCCTCTAACTTACTGAAAAATGTCAAACATTAAACATGGACATGGTGGCAGTTTAACGCGCGTTCACCCCTACTCATACACCAGCTGTGTGCCTTGAACGGTTACGTGCACGTGCAAATCGTGTACTCTTAAAAATACACGTGTATTTGAGGAATTCGGTCGATATCTATTGTAACCCATTTGGCCACAATAAATTGAATATATGTATACCGTGAACGCACGACCACTCTGGGAACGAGATCGCAGAGGTTAAAGGTAGATGTTCTGATTGCTGGCCCGATTTTCAACTTGATGTTTTCTAATTTATATGAAAGGTCATCCTTAAAATTGTCACATTCCAAAGTTTGAGTTGCATAACTCAAACGGTTCTAATTTCAGAAGCACAGGGTCACAATAACGTTGCCCATTGAGTAGTACACAAACTAGCTGGTGGTTAATCACCTTTGGCAGTAATTCTCCACATGTAAGCCTATAATTTCTAAATGGAACATTTCTGGCCCCTAAGATTTTACAGACATAATAAGAAAATGATATCAAAATATCAGTATGTGAACAAAAATCGTAACCAAAAAAAGTGATCGGAACATACACCTTTAAAAGCGGGTTTGTTAAACACTTCGTCATAAAAGATAAACTCGCGTTTATTGTAGACACGAGTTTAGTTAGTCGCGGGCGGTTTTAACTAAAACCGCGTTTAGTACGAGACGGCCCGTCATGTGCATTCCACTTTATGATCAATTGACAAACATCTTATTATAAAATGTATAGAAAATAATAAAACGAATGTTCCCCTACTGGGAGGACTACTTTTATATATTCATCGAAAGCAGGTGCTTTGTCTCAGCTAAAGCGGTGTATTTCCCTTACACTTAATTTGTTTGTCCATGATAACATCGAATGCGTCTTTCAAAAAGCATACATAAATGTAAGCCCTACACAAGGGTTCTATGTTGTGTTGAAAATATGACAAATATCGAAGTTGTCCAGTAGCTGGGCATATTAAGCTAGTTTTTCCTCTTCAAGATGCACCACTCTTTGGGTCAAAAACACAAATTGATATTTTGACTCCCAATTAGTTTATTGAAGCGTGTTTATTTTTTATTAACACTTTCCATGCGGCAGTAGATATTCATGAATGATATTCGTTAAATGGAATAACGATCAACATTTTAAGTTTTTTCAATGATATTTAGCGATGCGAGGATATGCTAATATGAGAGCAGAGTTCATCAATGACATAACTTTCTCCGTAGGTTTTTTTCTTCGGAAAAATGGACATGCACTAAATTTTCAAACGTTGGATCCACTCTCATTAAGACTATATTATGTATTGAAATCGCTTCTCTTAGTGTAATTTAGTTAGATACTGCTCCCTTATAATTCTCGATGATGTGGAAAAATCCCTTGATAATAAAAAAATTAACCGGCAACTCAGACAACTGCATCGCTATAGAACTAAGTGAGTTGATCAGAAGATATTTACTATAAAGGTCTTGGCACACCCGAAACCTATCCGTAGGAACTACATTGCTAGTTCATCGGTACAGTGAAGCCTATCACACTTTATCCATACATATTATGATATTATATGATATTCTGATGACCCAATTCAGCAACCGATTTGAAATCGTGATATAAGCTGATATAAGTAAGACGAAACTTACGTTTTAATCACTCCAATAAGCTTGATAATATTACTGCTAGTCCTACACGGAAAATAAATTACATAGATAGGGATATGTGTATCTATCTGGGGAATTATCTATGCATTCGGTGGTCCGGAGAGGGATCTCGCTTCGTGCGTAATAGCCCGAGTGTATAGCGGCGGTAGAGTTGTGACCTTTCATATTTCAACCAGTTGCAGGTGGTTGGATTATGAAATGCAAAGTTAAAAGGGTTTATACCTGTATGGGGAATATTCACAGGTATTTCAATGCATCAGCATGCTTTGCTAAAAACCGCTGCTGCACATTGTGTTTTCGGACTGTTTAACCCCCTGGGGTCTACCTGTCTATCTTTAACAGTGGTCCTGATTGGTTTATCATAAGATGTACTCATATGAATAGCCAATTCAAATGCAGCTTGTAAAATGTTTCACTCCCATCTTTATCAGGGATACAATTATTCTAACAATGTCTCTCATTGGTACAATAAATGATGTATCCATCTTTTCAACCAATTGGCCGGTAGTTCTCAAGGGGTTAAAATATGCTCCGTTTGGAAAGAACCAAAATGTCATTGAATTGAAGTCAAACTGGTTAGGGGGAATGTATCGAATCGTTTTATCTCAAAGCACTTAACGCGTCAAAAGTATTACACTTTGCAAAAAAGCTCAATTATCCTAATGCTGACAGTCGGTTCGAGTATAGTATATAATCTTTAAATTTTACGTTTTTGAAATGGTTTGTAATGTTGGATGAATAACTAAGGGCCACAACAACAAAATGTGAAATATGACAGTAGTTGCGGAAGCGTGAATTTAGAGGGAGTAAAAGAATATGTCATTCCTCATGTCAGGAAGCTTCAATAGGTATATTTAAATTTCCGTCTGACCGCTGATGTTTGTGATTTCAATGAATGACCAATTTTGTTGGTTTCACATAGTTGAACATGAGGCTATCGGCTTAAAAACCTTAAGGTAATGAGAAAACATGATAATGGCTAGCTAGCACAAAGAGGGAAAATATTAGTTATCTTTAATATTTTACAGGTCCCATGCCTGTTCCCATGAGTAATACCCTTGCCTCTCGAAAAAAATCATTTGTAATCAACAAAGGACAAATAATGAATTGGATTGAGTGATACGTATCTCAGAAAATTTTACTGATTATAGTAATCAGTATGAAACCACCGCTAGTGGATGTCATCGGATGGAAAGCCCCTTCAATCTATTCAAATTCTAAAAACATAGCCCACAATTCATATCTAGATTATTCGTTACGTGATGATCGATTATACACATCATATGGTATTGCCACTGGTGCGTGCGTAAGAACGAATGCAATAGTTCACAATTAGGGCCTGTGTAAGAAACTGTCTTGAAATCTCGCGTGGCGCGAGAATCACGTCGTAGACGATGTCGGAATTTCATCTTGTATTCTAATCACGAAGCTGGTCTAACTTAAACTGTTGCTTCGAGAAACAACAGTCTTCGTAAAAATACCTCGTCAAGAACATAATACATGTATTGTATAAACAAACAATCTCTGACACAGATTCCATCACAGCAATTATATTCGTTTCGTAAGGCTCCAATGATAGTTTTTGTGAGATTTTGGCCCAATATTATGGTCCAGGACCATAAACGGAATAAATCTATGTTAAACATATACATTGCGCTTTATTCCGTAAATAGCATAAAGCTTATAGCAGGATATCCGTGATGTATTCTTTTTGCAAATATCATTTCTACGGTGTTAAAGTTCTTAAAAAAGACCATATAATCTGGGACTAAAATAATCGGGCCAGATTCTCATATTAGCCCAATGACATGGCAATATAGTAAGTCAATTCTGTCAGTTTCTCAAACAGACATAACGTATATGCTAGTTTTGTAAATGCGGGACCAGTCGAAAGCAGGTGATTTTTAATCGATGATGACGTAACGAATGATAAACGCAATTAATTATTTTATAAAGGAAAACGAGCGACTAATAACACAATGTCGTATTGAAGAGCACAACAAATTATCTCATTTTAACTTTATTTTAAAGTTCACTCAGTTTTGAAAATCAATTTTTGGAAATCAAAATAAACAATTCGTCGTGGAATGCAATAATACTCAGAAGTACATTACTAATTTAACCCGCCTCATAACCTCAAAGTCGCCACTTTACATTTATACATAAATTGGTCGTTGCTACGAGCGTGTGAAATTAGTTCACAGTTCCGTATAAGCATTCATACCAATTTAATTCGATGGGAAAAGCAGAAAACATGATGCTCTTATACTGTACATATTTCATTATGTATATTGGCGATGTATCGCATTAACACATATAGGTCAGATTCGCTGCTAGAATGCATTGCTCAACTTTTACGAGGACAGTCAATATCCCCCCCCCCCCCCCCCCCCCCCTAACACATGTGTTTGTCCACGTGCGACCGACCGTGTACCACAGTCTCGACATTTGTTTTCTTCAAAAAAATCAACAACAACAACAAAAACTATTTGTTTAACCTTTTTGTCTTCAAAGCCACGTATATGACCTTAATTGAGCCCACGTAACCTCTCATGTGACCCCATACCATGTAGTATTATGTAGGTTTTTTGGGTCAAGTATGGTTCATCCAAAAGATCTGAAACGGTTTGGAATTCGACGTACAAAACAAACACAAACCCGACCTACCGACCTTACCTTTTGAGGACCCTCTATATGGACAAACAAACAGTTTATTTATTTTTTGCCTATTTTCCCCCCCCATCCCCCCCCCCCCCCCCCCCCCCCCCCACCCCACGCCCACCTCCGGAGGGGGAGACCTGGTGACTGGTTTGGATAAACCATCCACGTAATGACAAACCATCCTGGTTACAAATTGAAATCTCAGTGCTACTGCTTACATTGACGTCATAAAGTAAAACAGGTATCGGATTCTACCAATGGGAATAAAACGTATCGCGAATGGCTGTTGATTTAGACGGTTTACTCATGGTTTACTAAAGGGTATCTAAATATATGTACTCGAGTTTGAAAATATGGTCCTGTTTGATTTAGGATATGATTATTCGAGAATGCTGCTGTCAAAGAGGGGCTCTTTAATGATTCAACATCAATATTATGGTCATTCATTGATGTGGGTCACTAAGTTATACTACCACCAGCGGCCACGGGTTATCCTAAAGTAGACATGATCACTAAAACTAAGGGACGCACCATTTAATTTTCAGGAGGGGGGGGGGGGGGTGGAAGTTGGGGTCTGGCCAAAGGCGGCAAGTTTTTTTGGGGTGTTTTTTGCTAAGGCGGCAAAGATGTTTTTTTAGGTTTCAATGTTTTTCTTTATATTGAGTTGGGTGTGTCAGATTTTTTTTTTACTCAGCAAATGGGTCAACTTTTTTTCTTCTTTCCTGGTTGGTGGGCAAAGCTTTTGGGTTTTTTCCTGGATAGTGGGCAAAGGTGTGTTTTTTTAGAAAACTTCCATGCACCCCCCCCCCTTCCCCTGAGTATCTAGTGGTGCGTCCCTAAGTGGTTTTACAATGTTCTACCCAGTAACAGCCACCTACATCCCACATGTCTTCATGTCCAAAAATTCGGACGTGGGTGACGGTCATTCCATATATATATCATCTTGAATGTAATTCTGCGAAAATCGCTGTCACCCATGAGCTGTGCGAAAACCATTATACTTGTCTCGATGATCATAGTCCGAAACCTGAACGGATGCTTAGAGAGTTAAAACTTTCCACGCGGCTATTAGTTTTTACCATATACAAAAACAGATTTGTCAGAAACCTTTCGCAATTTTCAAAGTCTATCTCAAGGATTACTGAACCAATACAAGGCATGTTTGTACTTATTTCAATGCATTTCACATGGTGATCCCAAGTATGGTTATGAAATTTAACAATATTGACATTTTTGAAACATTTTGTGAACTTTTGGAATGTCGTCTGCATCCGCCTGCCGCGTTGAAAGTGTTAAAAAACGGTGCTCAAAGGTATTTATCTTTCATGAAAGCATTTAGTTGAGAGATAGTAGCACCTGCTTGAACATAAAGATGTAGGCCATCTTTTGACTAGCAGACAGGTTTGATCATGTTTGTCATTACTTATCTTGTCTCATTAACACATGGAGACGACATAGAGCCAGCTCTGTAGCACAATGGACACAATGGGCACAATGTATACAATAATCACATCATGAAATATAGGACCTGAAGGGATGGCACTAGAGAGACGTCGTTGTGAATTATCTCATTGATATGACTGTAAGGGAGGGACGAATCTACAAAGTCCACAGAGTGACTTCACTTCCAAATGACCAATGACACAATACAAACACTTCCGATACCATCGACGACAATGAGTTATCTTAAGAAAGAATTTATCCGACTTGATCCCAATATAACCCATGTTTCTACTTGTTCTACCCCGTAACAGCCACCCACTTCCTAACTATCTACATGTCTAAACTTTGAAAATAGTTGAGGTCTGAGAGGCGGTTATTCCATACCTTCTTCAATGTAATCTCTGTCCCCGAGTAATAATCCATTGTCTCAATGACCACAGTCCTAAACCTGAACTGATGCTTTAGAGAGTTCACACTTTGCTCAAAGCTATTTATATAATATCTTTAGAAACCTTTAATATAATCATTAGTTGAGCTATAGCAGCACCTGCTTGTCCAAAAAAGTAGGCCGTCTTTTGACTAGTAGACAAGCTTGATCATGTTTTGTCATTACTTATCTTGTTTCATTAACACATTAAGACGACATAGAGCCAGCTCGGTAGCACAATGTAATGTATACAATGATCACATCATTAACTCTATAGATCCTAAAGCGACGAGCACTATTATATAGGGAGAGACGGTGATGTGAAATATCTCATTGGTAGGACTGTAAGGGAGGGGCGAATCTACAAAGTTCAAAGAATGACTTGACTTCCAGATGACCAGTGACACAATACAAACACTTAGTTTTTCAGACTTTTAAGGTAGTTTTTTGTTGTTGAATTTTGTGAGTGCTGTAATTATTGAACTATGACTCAAATGTATATAAAAGTAACATTTTTGGAAAGGAAATGCATCAGAGAATCCAAATTTGGCATCAATTTTGAAAATCACAAAAATTCACTTGTTTGACCCACATTTTTTGAACAAAGCGAACAAAATTAATTTTGAGTAAAAAATGCCAAAATCGCTTGATGATGATGTAAAGACACTAACTTAGGGAGGATTTTGTTTTTTAAAACCTAATCTAATATTTTTTGAAATTTTGACTAAAGAGTGCCACAAAAACAAAACAAAAATCTTTTTTTTCCTCACTTTTTGGCACATTTTGGTCAAAATTGACGCCAAATTTGGATTCTCTGATCCATTTTCTTTCCAAAAATGTATACTTTTATATGCGTTTGATTAATAGTTCCTTCCTTGAGTCCCCTCTTAACTCGAGTGCATTGTATTTGCTATCTATGGCTTGTATTTTGGAAAAAGATAAACTCCCGCACAATCACCCTTACCCTAACCCATAATGACAGAACAAATGGGGTGTGCACGCCCCCCCCCCCCCCCCCCCGGGATCGAACCAGGGCCGCAGCGGCTGGAGTCAAGGCGATGTGTATCAGGCTAAAGGGGTCGTGCTCCCAAAAAAACACCTTTCGGAGCCTATATGTACCTTTTTCCATTTCTAGCTGCTGTTCGGACTAAAATTGCGGCTTAACACTTTCCACGCGCCTATTAGTTTCCCAACTTTCAAAGACTATCTCAAGAATTACTAAACCAATACTGATTGATTGTACTTATTTTAATGCATTTTTCATGGCGATTCCAAATATGGTTTTGTTTTGGGGTTTTTTGACATTTTGTAAAAGCTTAAACTAAAATTACCGCCATGATCTCCTGCTAACCAGTAGCTTTTTACACCCCCACCCCACAACAAAAAAACCCACAAAAACTTGTTATATACTTTTAGGGGGCTGTATAAGATGGAATGCTGCTCATAAACATACATTTTATGTATAAAATTGCTTATTGAAACATTAACGCTTTATTCTGCCAGGTCCAGTGATTGGGAAGTTGTCCTACATGAATGCAGTCAGGGTTGGTTTCACCTCGGACAAGTCACGTACACAAACGATTCCAATGGGGCGATAACCGGATAGGCTATTGATTCGAGAGAAGTGGTCGCTCGTGTGAAATATGAGCTTTGTGCAATTCACGGGTCGTCTATATTGAATAATTTCAGAAAGATACATGACTTCTGCGAGGTTTTTACTATCGATTTATTTTGATCGAAACGGTGGTGCAATGTGTAATTCACTGACTGCCGTTTGGCAGAACACGCTGAGTTTAAGGTATCTGTAAAATTTGTTAGGAAAACACACGTAACATCCTCTCGGTGACAAGTTAAAAGGTAACACTGTGGTGTTCCTCGGACAGGTGTGACTAATTGCAAATTGCAAGAAATTTGAGATACTTTGAAGGCCGTATTTTGTGACCCCGAATTGACCGTTACAAATCAAGATTTTCCGAAAGGGAGGGAAAACATCGGGCACATCAAACTTGTTGGCTCTTAGATATAGATTTGTACGTTCATGGTAACATGTATAATATGTTTGATGACATGACCCTCGGGTTTTTTTCTCGAAATTTCTGGAAATCTCGAAGTTTTCCCAAGTAGGCAAACACGTGGTCATCTGCTCCGAAAGGTATCCCAATGCATGGCCAAAGACCACAAATGGACTTAAAATGAAATTGCGCATACCCATTTTTATAAACCTTTCACAAATCTCGAAACTAGATAATCTGTAGCTTTCATCTCAGGTTGGTATTATATAAAATGCCTTCGATTCATAAAATATCTGTAGCATAGGCATAAACATCTGATTTTATAGGATAATTGTTATGCATTGAGTACAATAAAGTATCTCCTTGTATGATGCTCTTGTTAATAATGCATGTCGGGATATAAAGTACCCTTATATATTGTTTGGGTTGGATGTCCTCATAGATGTCAATTATTTTTGGTTTTGGAATGTGTAAGCGTTTTACCTGAATTACAACAAAAAAACGGCGGAGAGAACAAAAATGGATCGTTTTGCTTAAGCGTCCATTTGGGATTGACGCCCACGGATGTCTTGAACATAATGGATTCTTAGATATCCAACCTACGGTTCACAGATCTATATTTTTAATAAATTCTGGTGCATTAATACGATACGGTGCAATGGTTACCATAGCAATTGATGAAATACCGTTCTTACAACAAATACAATCAGTAAATAAGTATTGATAATCGTGTTACCCCAATGACCGTAAAGAACAAAAATGTAATATCTAACAATCTATACTGACATCGCCCTTGAAATAATCGTAGTAAATTTAGTATTTTAGAGCATTTTTAGATCAAAATCGTTAATTCAAGTTCATCGACCGATGTGTCATAGCTTGTTTACAAGGCGTCTGAGTAGATCGGTTCAAATGATCCGTGTTTAGCGCGGCAAAGGTTAAATCGTGTTTCTTGTTTTACGAGGGAAAAGATTTTCGTAGGCAGTCCCAGCATGCTTTGCGACTGGAAACACCGCTGCATCAATTGAATGTATCCACACAGCATTGTGCTAATGTAAATCGAAAACTTGGATCATCTGATCTGAGACGCTAAAAGTACAACATACTAGCAGACATTCGCTTGGTGCAATGCTCTTTTCCAATCGTTACCATGTGCATTTATCAGAAAGTGTTTAAGAAGACATAATACATGATTGTACCGTCGTTTAAGTCAAGTCATATTTAGGGGTCGTCCAAAATTATCGCCATTTTCACTTACGTACAGAGCGTACGTAACTTTTTCCCCCTCCTCCCCCCCCCCCCCCCCCCCCCCCCCTCGAGTTACGTACGCAATAAATGGCGAAATTTTATTTTATTTTGTACTTTAAAAAAAAAATCCCGCCTCTCAAGATCGCCATTTAAGTTACGTACGGTTGGGGTATATTTCGACCCCCTCTCCCCCTCTTACGTACGCTTTGTACGTAACTGAAAATGGCGAAAATTATGGACGACCCCTTACAGCAGCGTTTTTTAGAACATTTTAAGATAATAGTTTCAAGCTATGAATTGCCATCGCAGGCCTGAGACAGATTACACTGTTCATTTACCCAACATTCACAAGTCAAGGTCAATGGCGTAGCTATATTATTGTTATTGGGGTGGGGGAGAGAATTTGAAATGAACCGACAAAATGTTTGTGAGTCCAGAAATACGCGGGGTCGTTACCTTATACACAGTTCAACAGAAAATAAATTCCCTTTAGATTATGCCTGATATTTTTAAAATTGGTTACTCCATCGAAACGATTTTTAGCACACATAATGTACGTGTTCACAGCAACACTAGAACGAGGCTATAACTACGCAGGTGTGTAATACTTGAATGAGCACACATTGAATGCAGGAATACCTCAATTCAAAAGTTGCTAAATGATGTATTAAAGGAGGATGGTTAAGCAGCTTGAACCAGGGTCCTTGCTTGAACACCGCACAGGTACTGCTTGAATGAGCACACGCGATATTGAACTTTTAGCAACGTTTGAAATGAGGTATTCCTCCATTCAATGTGTGCTCATTCAAGCATTACAACACCTTCGTAGTTATAGCCCCGTTCCATTGTTGCTGTGAACACGTACATTATGTGTGCCGCAAATCTATTGGATGGAGTAACTAATTTTAAAAATATCAGGCATAATCTAAAGGGGAACTTATTTTTGTTGAACTGTGTACAATATTCTCTATTATAAGCTCTACGATTTCATTGACACGACAATTATCTTGTCAAATAAATTTAAAGCTTCTATGGCAAATCCATAAATCTAATAATCTTTGATTTCCAAGACAATTTCATTCATCGCGCTTATTTATTCATCATTATATTATAAGTATCGCTCATTTCCGATCGCGAATGTCCCCTTCTTTTAAAACATTTCATTACGACAATTGCATAACGACAATCGGATGCGGTTTTTGTCGGATTGTTTTTTCTACATGGATGAATATTGTTAAGTATCGGCAATGTAATGTATTTTCTCAATGTCATGCCTTATCACTGACTACACCATGCCTCTTCAATAACCGCAAGTACAGTTACACCGTGAATTAATTGCAAATGTTTCGATGAAGATCTCCAAGGACACGGTGATATAGGTTCACTGAAGTACAGTGTACAGGGTGAGCTTTGATTAGTATGAATAAAATATACATTCACATAATTCTTTCATAGTATAGACTAGAACCACAGTGTATTTTGTTATCCATTTGACTACTTTTTTGTCGTATTTTAACGTTGATCGGTTCTGGTCAGTGGTCATCAGACATATCTGAAAATGTTTAATCGCGGAATATACACTGTAAAAATGGTGTCTTGGCGACTTTTTGAAGTCATGTCTTGCAAATAAACGTGTCTTAAAAGGGGGACTCGAGGAAGTTTTTGACTTGATTTTTGAATTTTTTGAGTGCTGTAATTATTGAACTATTAATCAAATGCATATATAAGTATATTTTTTTGGAAAGCAAATTGATCAGAGAATTCAAATCTTGCGTCAATTTTGACCCAAAAAGTTAACAAAGCTAACAAAAATAATTTTGTGTAAAAAATTCCCAAATTTCAAGAATATGATGTAAAGACACTAACTTAGGGCCTTTTTTTTTAAAACCTTATCTAATATTTGTTGAAATTTTGACCAAAAAGCGCTAAAACCGTTTTTAAAAAAAAAGAAAAATTCACTTTTTTGGCGCTTTTTGGTCAAAATTTCAAAAAATATTAGATAAGGTTTAATTTTTTTTATTTTAAATCATCTTTCACAACATTCTTTCTCACTACATTTGGCAGTTTTTTTAAAGACGCCCTTTCTCCTTTTGATATGCTTAAACACGTGTGGGACCGGTTGGCTGGCTCCGTGTAACAGGAACAAACTGATTGAAACATGTCTTCAAAATGGAATCCTTGAGAAAATGTCGAAACCTTTAACCGCTTCTGTATGGATTCCATCTCGTATATAATTCAGTTTAGACGACGAACTTTAAGATATGTCAAAAGAACTTGTTGAGCAGGGGGTATATTTCTAAGGGTTCTCAATAACTATACATTTGGCAGATTGTTACCGCAGAGTCATAACTGAACCACGGAATCTGAGGATCAATGGTAATTCAATTCGCAACCTTAATTTAAAGGCAATACCGTATTTTGGATCGAATTCTTAACACTTTCCACGCTGCTATTATTTTTACCATTACAAAACAGAATTTTCCGAAACCTTTTCGTAATTTTCCGAGTCTATTTAGAGGATTACTGAACCAATACTAGGCATGTTTGTACTTAATTCAATGCATTTCTCATGGTGATTCCAAATATAGTAATAGAATTCAATAATTTTGACATTTTTGAAACATTTTGTGAAATTTTGGAATGTCGTCTGCAGCCGCCTGCCGCGTGGAAAGCGTTAACGAGCTCAATCTAAAATTGCGCAATCTGGAACCCTGGAGATGAATTACAAACAGCATCAGAAATGACGATGAAGAAATTAATTATTTAAAACCAAACAATAAATCCGCGCAAAGATATAAATGATTAAAATTCATGATTATTATTTGTGGCAGCTTACAGCGTTAATTTTTCACTCAGACATCATCATTAGTTTTAATCAATTATCTGTTTATTTCCACCCCACAACAATGGTTTAATGAAAGGTCAGGGGGGGAATATGAGTTGGGTTAAGACCGGAGTGTAGTCTTATGGTAGATTCAGTGCAGACTTTGTTTTTTCCACGTTTGGTTTGATATTAAAGACAGTAAGGATTGTTTCACAATTTTTCATATGAGATCATAACCAAGGCAGCTGCCCTACATGTTTGACTTTTGATTTGTAGCATATTTTCTGACTGAAAACTAGCGTGATATGATATGTATTCAAAGCAATCCATGATTATTTTTTGATGAAAGAAGAAAATATGTTTAGATGATTCTTTTCTGAAAACGTATCATAGCGTATAATACAAAGAAAAGCATATCACTCCGTAATATTGCTTTTCGTTCTATTCCGCGCACGTATTCCTGCATTTCGCCCACGGAAGTTACATATACAATTACAGTCATCAAAAAAAGTAACTATACAGGTAATAAATGTGCCTTTAACTCTAGAAATTTATATCCTACCTAGAAATATTAAATAAAAAAGTTGTTGAGAAATTTATCTTCTTTAATATGAGATATTGCACGCTAGGATCGGTTAAATATTTAAGAAGCGACAATCCAAAATGTAAGGTAAACTCACAATTTCAAATTCACACTTTACATTTCCACACGGGGGAGAGAATGACAGGTAGCGTGTGTGTGGCGTATTGATCCATCGGAACAATGCGGCCGACTGTCCAACCTGCTCATCCATCCCCCAATTGCACTACCGGTAATCAATAAGGTACCCGTAGATTGGTCCGCGTGTAGAAAATAGAAATGTGAAAATGAAAATCGGACTTCTCTTGAGTGCCACTTTTGAGTGCCACTTCCTCAATAACCACCCGATCCAGCGTGCAATATCTCATATTAAAGAAGACTAATTTCTCAACAACTTCATAATTTAATATTTTTAGGTAGGATATATATTTTAAGAGTTAGAAGCCCATTTACTACCTGTATATTTACTTTTTTTTGATGACTGTATATAGTGTTATGATGATGAACGGTGAACTTCCAAACTTATCAGGACACCCTGTATATCAGGACACCCTGTATATTTCGTCAGAACACGATGATATTTAATATTTAACTGCCGTGAACTGTGTCCACGACGACAGCAGGTGATCAGTGTTATTAGTCTCTTGACGATGCACTCTCCGGACATAAAGATACACTAGTTTTAGGTTAGGGTTATCGACCAGACGATATAGCTTTCGCGCCTTCCCGTTAAAAGATTCAATATTTTTGATGGGCATACGTGTTCACATCGCTTGGGATTCGACTAGAGCGACAAGTTCCGTGTTGACACAGTGCATCGGCGCGATTATGTTCGAACACTTCTGTTTCCAAAATTAGAACCTCTTTTTACCAGTGTTATATAAGACAAGATGTTTCCCGCCAATGGAATCTGAATGGATAAGATACAATGTACATACATCTAGTTGGGTTTACTGACAGTATATATTTTCCAAGAAACAATTGAATTAGCGCGACTACAATTTAACAGGTGTTCTTCTTTTGACACCATATTAATGAGATATTTTATTTTATAATTTTATGAATTCAAGATAGTGTCGACTGAAAATGCGTCCATTTAAATATTATTCAAAATAATGAAAGATGTGCTCGTTAATTGTACACATTTTTCAACATTGCAGTTTTAATGACGGGAAGTTTTCTATAATATTTTCTTGTCAACTTGCATCGAAAGAGAGAATTTCGATAACATCTTATTTTTTAAAGAAATAATCGAAACATACTTAAACAATATCTGGAAAATCATGTAATTATCATCATTTGGGCGCTACTTACAACATCATAATTCTCTTTTTATAATAATTTTCCCGGTATTTATACTAGAAGTGTAAGTTTACGGAATATCTTAACTCTGTAAGCTTACACTTAAACGTCTACACATGTATAAATAACATGATATGGTTTCCCGCGCATTTTCGCGACTAAATCGTCTGCTACACACATTGCAATCGATGTAAATTAACCAAGAGCTGTCAATTCACACCTGTATAATTGTGTATAAAGTATAGACACATGAAACGCTTCTGCCCTGACCAAAGCGGATGAGGCTGGTTAAAAATAGCTTATATTACGCAGGAATGTTCCTTTTGAAATGTCACAAGTAACCTTTTTTGTTTCTTTATGGCGCGATATCTTAGATTGCGCTGTAAGTTCTGTCAGTAGTGGTTTGGTTATAGGCTATTTTACGGAGGATTCCGTGAATTTGAGTCTTTCATATAAAGGGGCTTTCTTATTAAATATCATACGGTATTACGCCTCTTGATTAAAACATAGACTTTCGTTTTTAGGTGTAGTACCAGCAGCATCAAAAGCAACATAGCAACAACAACAACAACAAACAACCGTACAAGATTAATAAGTTTAAAAATACAGAGGCTTAAATGAAGAAGAAAAAACTGGCATTCAATAACCAAATTACTGACAGTTCAATCTCAACCGACAGTGCCAATAACAACAGGCGGTGCCAATTTCAACCGACAGGGCCAATCTCAACCGACATACGGTACCCTATGATACCTACAGAGGTACAACCAACCCTAACATATCATTTCCGCAGCGATACACTTTGAAAAAACGAAAGTCTAAAAGATAACTCACTGTCAGTATTTTACAAACACGACGAAGGAGTTACATACACATCTCTTTCCCATATTTAGATTAGCAAATAAACAGGTAAAAGAAAACTTGCAAAACGAAATTACCTTGTGATGTTATAATTCTGGGAGGGCCTGAAGTTGTGATCCCAGCCCAATTATTTGCCTTTGATAAAACAAACGTGATACTCTTCTTACAAGATATACAAACGACTGTATGGCATTTCTACCAAATCTAATGGGTTTGTATGAACTATTAGTATTTTATAAACTACCACAACAAACTATTGATGCCATATATCGGTAGTCAACTATCTCTTAATGTCGTCTTTTCAGATAGAGAGGGATAAACATTTCAAGGTACCACTCAAATAAAAGTAATCTATACGCAAATTGATATAGGCTATACGCAGCAAAAGCACTTGCGTGACTAAATTGAATAATCGTAAGATTAATCACAAAACACAAAATTGCATTTCCACAAGATTGTAACGAGATTTGTATGACCTGGTGCTTCTATAAGTTAATCAAATTGAAATATTGATGATACAATTAGGTCATTTAACTATCTCTCGATGTTGTCTGACTAAATGGAGACTTGGTTAATCCGCTGTAATAGGCTTTGTAATGAAATGAGAGAGATACAAATTGTCAATTTCATGTACACACACAACCATCTATTAACGGGGTTTAACACTTTCCACGCGGCTATTATATTATTTTTAACATACACAAAACAGATTTTGAGAAACCTTTAACAATTTTCAAAGTCTATCTCAAGGATTACTGACCCAATACTAGGCATGTTTATACTTATGTCAATGCATTTCACAAGATGATTCCAAATAATGGTATTGAAATTCCATAATTTTGACATTTTTTAAACATTTTGTGAAATATTGGAATGTCGTCTGCAGCTGCCTGCCGCGTGGAAAGTGTTAACCACTACGATAAAATGTTGATGCCATTGCCATATATTATTCAACTATCTCTCAATGTTATCTGTCAAGTTACAGCCGATAAAGTCGTCTGTTGTAGCACGTAAACATCATGGCCATCATTCCGCTCCCTGTCTCTCTCTCTCCCTCTCTCTCCCCTGTGTCCCGTTATGTTGAAAAACTTGACCTTTCGCTAAGTTGTCGTGCTTATCGAGTAAAATCACTTTTAATGGCGAACCTGGGGATGGCAAATCTTCACTACGCTCAACAGTACTCGGAATGAACAGGGGGAAAAAATCGAAGATTGTCGTTTTTAACAATTCCAGCATTAAGTAGTAGAGACCCTGTGTTTTCGACATCTACATGTATACGGATTAGCGTAATACGTCAAACCTCCGGTTTGAACATTACACATGAGGTGGGAATTGTTTTATAATCTGAACTGTGGATGACCGAGTTCAAGTATTCGGTTAATTATACAGTATATAATAGTTGATTTGGCAAAATCGAGTATTGTAAAACACTAACATTTCATGGCATGGAAATTTAGCGAATTTGCAAAATACCACATTTTAGTGGCATTTTTATTTCACTAATTAGAGTCATCTTGCTACGTCATCTATGACTAAAAGCTGAATTAGCGGTATTTTAATGTATCAAATAGAGGTCCTATAGCGATATTGTGTCCATTGCAATATATACAGAATGATGAATCAACCTCTCAGGCATTTCATTACTAAATAGTTTCGTAAATCGTAGATTTAATCCATGCTGTACTCTTCAGAAGATGGCCTGCGACTGAATTCGAACAGTAACCAAAAGAACGTGAAATCCAATAAAGCAGTTATACATGTATAATGGAACTTAAAAATCAGAACGTTTGAAAGGACAAAGTTTAAAAAAGGCCAATTGTTTTAAGAATAAAAAGAAAGTGTCACTTCTACGACCTGCTTGAAATTTTGAACTTGAATTTAAAAAAAAAAATGCACTTAAAATATAGCTATAATCAAGGAAAAAAGGTTGGCACACTTTGTCCTAATTACGGAAAAAACCCGCCCCTCTCCCCGAGACAATGTTGATCCGAGTCATGTTATCATAAGCATTGGTAGTTCCCCCAACATTGATTGATGGGGGGTGGGGAAGGATATAAGAAAGGGGGACACTTCTACTTTCTATTAAACAGTGCTATGTTTCAAGTCTGATCTCAATTGCGAGCACATGGATAGTTGCAATAAGCTGCGTCAAGTGTGCCAACTATTATTTTCCTTGATTGTATATAGGTATTTTATTAAAATATAATGCCTGACCATCATCATACCATAAATCCCTTTCCACGCGACTATTATTCTTATCATTTCAGAAAAGATTTTTCAAAAACCTTTCCCAACTTTCAAAGCCTATCTCAAGAATTACTGAACCAACACTAGGAATGTTTGTACTTATAGTAATGCATTTCTCATGGTGATTCCAAATATGGCAATGAAATCTGTTTGACAATTTTGAAACGTTTGGTGACATTTTGGAATGTCGTCTGCAGACGCTTGCCGCGTGGAAAGTGTCAACCAGTTGAAACAACATAATAATATATTTTGATTACCACGTGTCTTACATCTTCTTTTCGCCTCGGTATATTGACAGACGGCAAGGTGTTGACCGATTAAAATAACCACTTCCATGAAATAACGACGTTTTCAAGTGGCAAATAATATTGAAATAATATCGAAGTGTGAAGTCATCTGTCCAGGTGATGATTCCTAGTGCCAGACGAGACGATAAGTGGTTTGTGAGTGCAGAAATAATCCCAACAATATTTTAGGACTTCGCGCGCTTTCGGTAGAATATCTTTACAATGGTACTCCAGATATGCAACCACTATAAATGTTCACCTGGATTCGATCCGCTTTCTTTTAACTTTGTACTGCGATAACATTTCAGGAAGGAGATTAAAGTTTTTTTTATTTCTTGTGTATACCATGTTTTTCCGAATTTTAAATTGTATCATTTCATGTAACGTGCATTTCCTACTGTTAATCTAGAAACTTTTTTAACGATTAAAAGGGTATTTTGTTCAGACACTCAATTGAAAATCTAACTAACATACTAACAAATATTCATCTCCAATGCCTACGTCTATATAAATGTATCTCGCAAAGTGATTTAGCCCAGTAACGACCTACTCCAGTGAGATATCTTAGTTATGCAATTAACGATTGCATCTAAAGTTGGATGCATACTAACACAGTGTCGCTTATGGCTTTTATCTCCCCAACTTTACCGCTAACTACACATTTGATACCCCCACCCCCCACCCCCCACCCCCCCCCCCCCCCCCCCCCCCATTTTCTCACACGTTTTCTATCACCCATTATATGTTCCGTTTAAATTATGTGATCATAGATATCGGTTAGTAACCTTTAATATTTCCTCTTTCTACCCTCTTCTAATCCAAAGTTACACACAACTACACACAACCCCTGTTCTTATCTTCCGACTAAATAAATAACGATATTGTATCATTACCTTTTGATTAATTGATATCCTCTTCCTATGTTTTCGACTCATATATCTTTATTCTGGTTGGTTTTTTACAATTTCTTTTCCTTAAGCTGCTGATATCCTTACTCTCCAGTTTGATTAATATTGAGATATTTCCGGTAGGGCTTCACACAGAATAAGTTGTACAATATTTATGTTCTTTTATCCATGGAAGTTATTATAGCGGAGGAACTGTGCAAAGAATCCAGGATCATATTGCATTTATTTCTGCGATATTTCCCATACACTTTCAATAGAAACTAACAAATGATAATGATATTGTATATGTTTTTATGAAAAGATATTTTGTACTAACGAGAAATAATGATAACTGACTAGCATCAATACCAATTCAAACTATATTTAGATTTTTTTCTTCATGGATGCCGAATTTTAAATTGCCTCCTCACTTCAGTTAAAGAAAAAATAAACAGTTTTAAACTATGTCTTATTTTAAAATTGTGATCTGGATAGGTTATATAGGCTAAATGTTAAGGTATGGATGATTTACTTCTTGTCTACACATATCACTCCGCCTGTATTCCTCATTGGCTCAGACCAATGTACAAATAAATCAATTGAAATCCTCACTGAAAGTTAAAACAAATCAATAATTATTATTTTGAATGGTAGTTCGGAACTTCTTTTTTTCAAATAAAGTACACGAAGTATTTTCCAAGAAAACTATAAACTAGGGCGCCAAAGTGTCAAAGCGAATCGTGTTATCCACGGCTGCAAAGTGACTTTTTGTTTTGCATATAAATAAGATTTACACGAAAGTGAAAAATTCTAAGTCCCTCGACAAAACTGAAATCGACTTGAGGATAGACAATCGGGGTTTAAGTGCAATAATATATAGGAATTCACAGCATATAACACGAATGTTGTGCCGAGGAAGTAGCTGTGCGGATGGCATAATATCGAAGAAAATCTTCATACAGCAAAACAGAATTATTACAAAGTAGCTTGTAACGTTTCTAAATACGTTAACGTGACACGTTATATTACTAGGTGATAGATAATAAATCAGTTTAACATGTTCAACGAGAAATGCTCGTACGGAAACAAGCCTTTTATGATTCTGTTTTCAGGGAATTTGAGGGGAAATAAATGTGAACAATTTACGATAATGAAGGATTGTAATTGGAAGTTTGACTGGATCATTACCAGTGAAAGACGACGTTGAAGCTAGACGAGGCAAAACTACCCCACTGTCCCTTTACACATGTTACAGTTAAAACAGGTTAATTAAATGTGGATGTTCCGATCACCTTTTTGTTGCTCATGTTGAATTCCGAAGAAATCCCATTTATTTCTCATTATTTTTGTAAAATGTCCATTGTTCCATCAAGACGTTATAGGCCAAAATGCAGTGAATTACTCTCAAATTAATGTGGTTAACCATCCGGCAAGTTTGTGTACTACTCAATGGGCAAATTTCATGTCACCTTGTGCTTCTACAATAAGAACCATTGTAGTTTTACAATTCAAACTTTGGAACGCAGCTATTTTAAGGATGATCCTCCATGTAGAATAGAACACATCAAGTTGAAAATCGAACCAGCAATCAGAACACTTACCTTTAAAAGTACGTAGGTCAATTTGAAGCTTAACATATACATGTAGAACTATAAAATGCTATGCAATGACTTTAATATTAGCTGAAAAGGCCAGTGGCTCAATGATCTGTAAAAAACGAGGCCACCTTAAAATGCGTACACCGGAAACGTACACTCAATACTACTTTTAATCTAGTCACACCTTGCCCGCAGACAATCGACAACGACAATTTGCATCAGACTATCAATCGAGAAACTATACGGTGATGACAAGGTGAATAGCGCAATAACAAGTCGTGTGTACGGTAAGGACAGGCAACAGTAATCGATCCCAATATCACAAAGTTATTTGAGCAGCCAGATATTCAGTTGACACTCTCATGCATTTACCGAAGCATTACTGAAGTATCCAGTCCCAGTGGGTGTCTTGGTTTCACCTTTCCATCACGCTTTAATGTCGAATTGCATTACAGTATTGGATGGTGTAACTGTATCGACGAGAGGGTACACGAACCAGCATGCGTTTGCACATACTTAATACACCAGGGAAAGTTCGGAAACATTGACCATTACATCATATTATCAAACCTGGCATTCTTGGAATGACCTGTAAATAGACGTACCTCGACGAATATGCTCCTAAAAAGCTCCTACAAACAAGTAAAAGATGTCTCCTGTCTTCCTTCGTCATATGACTATGAAACTGTATGCATTAGGTATCATTATTTGGTCTTTATGACTGTACGAGGGGGTATCATAAAGTTTTAGAAAACACCCAGAAGTGAAGGAGCCAGAAACTTAATTTTGTTATGTGATACTTCAGACATCTTTACTAAGTCCCTGTGCAAAGTTACACATTTCTCCTAACTTTTATTACCTGTCCACAGACCGCCATTGTAGAGATCCTCAGATTGACCGCCATCGATTGATTCTCAGATTGCCTCAGATTGTGTTATTCCCAAAACAGCAATAAATAGTTTTAAGTGTTGACAGAAAGGGTCAAAGGTCATGTAGGGGTCATTAGAGGTCAACGTGTGTACACCCCATGTTACCCATAAGTTTATTGTCACCAAGCTTATTTGTAATGACCTTTGACCTCTTTCTGTCTAAACTTTAAACTATTTATTGCTGTTTTGGGAATAACACAATCTGAGGCAATCTGAGAATCAATCGATGGCGGTCAATCTGAGGATCTCTACAATGGCGGTCTGTGGACAGGTAATAAAAAGTAGGAGAAATGTGTAACTTTGCACAGGGACTTAGTAAAGATGTCTGAAGGATCACATAACAAAATTAAGTTTCTGGCTCCTTCACTTCTGGGTGTTTTCTAAAACTTTATGATACCCCCTCGTATTTAACGTTGTACATTCAGTTACATAGACGTCGAAAATGCCTTCGAGAGAAGCAAAGTCCCCATTGGTAGTTGTTCTTTTTAATAAAGAATTTAGTTTGCTATCATCACTTTATAATTGATCCCAAAAAAAACAATAGGGGCTCAATTTTAACCAGGTATCAGAGGTAATTGAAGTTAAAATGTCTTAATCTTGACTGAATTTAATTTAGGTATGAGACAACAAATGAAGGCGTGAACGAGCCGACGAATTCGTTTTCTTTTGAATTGACGTACAACGTAGCTGTGGTCCAGATAGCCTGATTAGACAATATATAGTCCGAGTGTACCGTAAAGTTCCAAAGAAGATTTCCCAGGATGCTGCTTCACTTTCATCACATGACCACTGTCACCAGTGTCTACTGGTTCCCATCGACATTACAGTGCAAGGAAATGTTTATAAAGATGTTAAACGAGGGTCTTTAAGAAAACCCTGTTGCAAGTAATATAATTGATGTGTCTTTAATACAGTCCTCTCTTGATTTTCTTAAAGACCCTATATTTTCATAAATACAGGTTTTAGTTGGGATTCAACTTCTTTCATATTGTGGCCAAGTTGACCCTATCTGCACCATGTGATACTATGGTAGAGGTCAGACGACCTCCAACTGTTCATTACTTTAACACATGTTGGGCACTGTTTGTTTTGGTGATAAGCCCTACTGGTACTGTAGGGGCGCTAAGCATGATGGGGTACATCAAGAAATCTTCTTTGGTAAAATTGGTTCACCGGAAAGGTGCTATCAATACTACTATCTTATCAAACCTTACTCGCAGACAAACTGACAAAGACAATTTGCATCAGAGAACCTGAGATATACACGGTTCAAAAACAATAAGTTTCCCTTTAAATTATGCCTGATATTCTTAAAATGAGTTACTCCATTGAAACGATTTTCGGCACACATAATGTACGTGTTCACAGCACCACTAGAACGGGGCTATAACTACGCAGGTGTTGTAATGCTTGAATGAGCACACATTGAATGGAGGAATACCTCATTTAAAAAGTTGCTAAAAGTTCAATATCGCGTCTGCGATGTTCAAGCAAAGACCCTGGTTCAAACTGCTTAACCATCCTCCTTCAATACATCATTTGCAACTTATGAATTGAGGTATTGTGAACACGTACATTATGTGTGCCAAAAAAGGGTTTAAATGGAGTAACTCATTTAAAAAAATCAGGCATAATCTAAAGGGGTACTTATTTTTGTTGAACTGTGTATATAGCCTACGTTGACGAAATGTAAAGCACTATGTAAGTTTAAAACAGACAGAGCTACAGTAATCGATCATGGTATCGCATGTGTTATTTGAGAGACCAGTCATTTAATAAGTAGACAATTTCATGCATCGTACCGAAGCATTACATGATTACTGAAGTATCCAGTCCCACAATATGTCCTATATATAGTTTTACCTCTCCATCACATTTGCTATTACATTACAGTATTTGAAGATGAAACTGTATCTATAAAAATCTACATGAAACATCATGCGTTTCCCACTCCCCCGCCACATGGATAACGTTAAAGTAAGGTTTAAAAACATTAACGGTACATGTGGTTTTCAATCTCACACATTGTAGTGAAAGTGGCTTTTTTTTAGCAAAGTAGAATTGTATTTCGACTGATTGCTCCACGAAGGCTTCAACCGGTATATCTGGGAACTATAAAGGTACACATGTACTTAATATTACATTTGTATTGTGACCCCATCGATTATGTAATTATTGATCAGAATAAAGTTCATCTTCTTCAATCTAAAACAACATCAAAGGGACTCCACTTTATTCGACGTATACTTGTTCTCTTGCGATGACTTTCAGCTGCAGTCCAGCACAGGCCAATGACTTGAGGGTACCCTACAACTCGTTCACCGGAAAGGTACACTCGAAATACTCGATATATTCCGATCTCGTCATGAAACCTTGCCCGCAGACAACTGGCAAGGATGATTTACATCGGACAATCTATGGAGAAACTAAACGCTGACGAAATGAATAGCACTATAGTTTAATCAGTGCCAAATTGGCGAGAAATATACTTTTTTTATCTCTCCGCGAGCTAAAGTAATCCAAGCAATCTCTGCGCGATTAAAGGCACACGCACGTGAATTTGGTCGTACGCACGCGCGCGTCACGCATGATACACAGAGTGCTTGATGCCTTCAGCGCGCCCATGTCCTTTTGTATTCATTCGCTGCTATAAGGAGGCTTCGTCAATTTGGAACTGATCAGGCTAGTACATGTATAGGTAACAAGTTGCATACAGAAAAGGCAAACAGTAATCAATCCAGGTATCTATCACGTGGGTTATTTGAACGGCCAGTCATTTAATTGATAATCTATATGCAATTATCGAAATGTTACTGGAGTATCCAGTCTCAGTGTGTGTCCTAAAGTTTCACCTTTCCATCACGTTTGAATTTGCTATTACATTACAGTATTTTGAAGATGTACATTTAACTATATCGATGAGAAACATTATGCGTCTGCTATTCTCCCGCCATATACATAACGTTTACAATTTTTAACACTTTCCACGCGGCTGTCGTCTGCAGACGACAGTTCCAAAATTGCACAAAATGTTTCAAAAATGTCAACATTATTTAATCTATTTAATATTTGGGATCACCATGAGAAATGCATTTAAATATAAGTACAAACATGGCTAGTATTGATTCAGTAATTCTTGTGATGGACTTTGAAGTTGGGAAAGGTTTTTGAATTTTGTTTTGTTTTGTAATGGTAAAACTAAGCGCGTGGAAAGTGTTAAAAAACATTGAACGTCACATACAGCTTTCAACTTCAAATATAACAGAAATCCACTTTTCATGTTTTAAGAAAAGTATTTATTGTTGGTTCTCTCAATTGTTCCTGAGCTGTGAAAGTGCAAACACATTTTGGGCAAACAAAATCCTTATGTGTGTACGTGTTTACATTTTCCACACAGCTATTATTTTTATTTTTCAGAAACCTTTAACAAATTTAAAAGTCTACCTCAAGAATTTCTAAACCAATACTAGGCATGTTTGTACTTATTTTAATGCATTTCTCACGGTGATTTCAAATATGGTAATGAAATTAAATAATGTCGATATTTTTGAAACATTTTGTGAACATTTGAAATGTCGTCTGCAGACGCCTGCCGTGTGGACTGTGTTAATGTATTTTTTAGAGGTGAGGCGACGAAGAAACTCTGTTCCACGAGCAAACGGACCTCTCAGATAGGGGCGGTCGTTCGGGTGTTTTTAGGTTGGTTTTTGTGGTGTTTTTTTGTTCATTCTGGTGGTTAATTTCAAGAATTGTTGAATCCAAAAACAACAAAAAAGGGATCAGTCGGGCCCGTAGTTCAGTGGTCGCGCGAGAAAGACTTACATGAAGCTATTTCAGATAAAGATATCCCACATACCCTTAAATCGTTCATTGCCCACACAAAATGAATCCCTTTTGCTTTCAATTACTGGAATTGAATCGGAATTGCACTTTTAACTTAACAAATCAGAATGAATGGAAGAACTGATAAAGTAGGATTTGCAGAGGTTTTTTATGTATACGTATAAGTCGTTTTTAATTAGATTCTCCAGGGTATAGGGATATATGATATCGCTCCTAAAGACGTTCAACTTAAACTATACTTTGAACGTCCGCCATTGCACTTTGAGGATGCATAGTCCGAACAATTAACTTATAATTCTATAGATAGCCGTAACTACTAGGGGCTCCTCGCTCTGATAATGGCCAATAATCTCGCAATTTGTAACAATTATATATAAATCACTGCGGCGGTGTAGCAGGAGGCATAGTCCCCCTAAAGCCATAGTCCGCCCTGTGCAGTTAAGTATAGGTTGGTATAGGGCACTCATCTCTACACGCTGCACTAATTTCATGCTTCATTCAGTGTTACATACATTTGTATGGAGCCATGGTCCAGGGGGACCATGGATACTCTCCTAGTGTAACTGTGTAATGTAGCAAACCATTTACAATGCATTCTCAGATCAAATTAAAGAAGAACACGCATTATCGGTATTCAACATCGATACGTCGCATACCGTACTCATTAAAATTGACGAATTAGTTGAGTAAATCAATAGAAGTCTTTTATTTAAAAGATATAATAGAAGGAACTGCCGCTAGAGTTTGCAAAAAGCACCGCATGTATAATTAATGGGTCGAACAAATATACAAAGATTTTAAGGTAAATATTGAATCGGAAAAACCGCACTGCTATGAAATGCCATTCCTGAATTTCAGGACACAATTGGTGGTTTGCGGTTACGCGATATTAGCGCGATATGACCCAACGGGTTAGCTCTTCAAAACACAGCTGTTCAAATTGTCCCTCCTGCACGCCGGACATGAAGGAATAATAAAATGTAATAATAAAATGCACAAAATGTATGCGATTAGTCACATGGTGTCACATTATTATCGCATGGTTTTCACATGGGCGTCTCATGGATTTCACAATGGACTTCTAGTGGGTTTCACATTGGCGTCCCATGGGTTTCACAATGGACGTCTCATGGGTTGCACATGGGCGTCTCATGGGTTTCACATGGGCGTCTGATAGGTTTCACAATGGACTTCTCGTGAATTGTACATGCATGGACGTCTCATGAACTGCATAACGTCCTGAGAACTTGCACATGAACAAATAATGCTTTATGTGCATGTTGCCGAACTTGTTTTTTTGAACATTTGTAGTAATTTTAATAGGTTAAAATAGCGTAACATTCTCAAATCATTGAATTTGTCCAACTGTGGGTGCAAGTACTAGGTCGGAAATTCTACAATCACATCTTAATTCAGTATGGTTAGTTTATCAGTCTCTCTTTCCGTGGTTTGATAATCAGATTTAATTGTAGAATTTCTCCTCTACCCCATTCATCGTGTACAACGTGCAGGTCTCTACAGTGAATGTCAGTGCGCCGTGGTTCAGAGAGTCACGTAAAGCCGTTGGTCCCGTGTATTCAGACGCCTCAGTCCTGAACACGTTTAAATTAGTTGCACACCTCATCGTATAGAGTAGGCCTAGGGGATCCTCCCGGGTCTGTTACCTGTCACGAAAACTCATGTCCCTAGGTTTCAGGGGCCTTGGCGCGATAATAAGTTAACTTGTTCTGCCAAGTATTCTATAGATTTTGAAGTACAGGGTGTTTCAACTTTTAAAGCTTTATATCTCCGGTAAAATAATTCGAAGGATACACTAAAATCATATTTGGATAGAAATGACTTGTAAGAGTATTTTGATACAAAACTTACAATAACGGTTATCTGTATTTCAAAAGTACAAGAAGGTTCTCTGAACTGTTAACTGCACTTTCAAACGCGTAGTATGACGAGCTTAATGAAGTGAAGAGAGGACGGAAGAGGGAAAGAGGTACGGTGAAGAGAAAAAAGGTTTTACACGGTAATTCTTTTTTTAATATCAGATTGAAATAATCCTCATTATGAACATTATTAATATTGTGCACAAAACGTTATAAGTGAAAGCCATTTTGCAAAAATTCACATGAATGGAATGTGAGGAACGTGCAGCATGAGCGACTTACACAATTATCGTATTTTATTATATATTATTTTTAGCTTTTAACAAAGTAAATCATTGCTTATTGCTTATTGTTGCTTACTGTTGCTTATTTCTAAAAAGTAAAAATCTTATCGTAATATTCCGTTAATATGATATTTATTGCAACTTTCATTTTCAATTTTACATTAAGTTTTTTCTCAAGGCAGTAACCTAATATTTAAATATAGATATTGCAATGCTACAATCACAGGATGTCTCAAAAGTGTCGATACATTTTAAATTATTTGTATCTATCTTAGCACTTTCCACGCGGCATGCAGCTGCAGACAACATTCCAAAATTTCACAAAATGTTTCAAAAATATCAAAATTACTGTATTTCATTACCATATTTGGAATCACCATGAGAAATGCATTGAAATAAGTACAAACATGCCTAGTGTTTGGTCAGTAATCTTTGAGATAGCCGCGTGGAAAGCATTAAGATAATTCGCAGTATCAAACTGAACACATATTTGGATAGAGAAAACTAGAATTATTTTGAAGGGCAATTGTCCTGACATATATGTTGCCCTGCATAAATCTATTATCAGCAAAATATCAAAAATTGTCATTGGTTTTTTTCTTTGGTTTTTGTTAATTTTGTGTGTGCAACATGCAAATCATGTCATACCGAAATACACTTTAAAGCTAACATGATAACACAAAATTATTTAAAGAAAATAAAAGAAATCAATGTTGACGTGTTGACATGAGACAATAAAAAAATACAGTCAAGACAAGACGAGACAAGACAAGAAAAGACAAGACAAGATAAGAAAAGAAAAGAAAAGAAAAGACAAGACAAGACAAGACAAGACAAGACAGACATGTGAGAGATATTTATTACACCTCATAAATATTCATGAACTAATCATGGCAATTCATTGGCCAATTCCTATCACAAGTACTATTTCCCTAGGGAAATAGTTTTGACTATTTCCCTACAACCTCATTCCCAGAGTCACAGTGAGGTGTAATAAAACAAATACTACATGGTATGATCGGCAATAGGAAACACTATTTTCCCTCGGTACTAGCTACGGGCCTATCACCCCTCACCCTTCGGGTTCGGGGTGATAGGCCCGTAGCCAGTTCCTCGGGAAAATAGTTTGCTCTATTTCCCCTCTACCATGTAGTATTTGTATATTACAACCTTATGCAAACAACATGAAAATATGCAATCAGGAGGAAGTAGGGTTCATTAAATAAATCATTTCCATTGATTTTCAAAATTGCTTACTGGTTTTGTGTTATAGAAATAGCTTTTGTCATCTTTAATCTTTGAGTCAATAATTATAGGTCAATAAATGCGTATGTGTTATTTCGAGAAAAATTAGACAAATCAATGCACGCGTGCTGATGTTAATGTGTAAATAATGACACGACCCCGAAGGGGGAGTGCTATTGTAAGCGTATCAACATTTGCGCAAGTGCATTGATTTTCTGATTTTTCGAGAAACAAAACATACGCATGTATTGACCTAAATTCATACACGACACTAAACACATCAAAATTCTCAATTTAAGCATAATTCTGATCTATGTAAAAACGAATAAAAATATGTTAACAAGTTTGCTATCACCCTCCGTTAAAATCGGCATAATTATCACTATATATTTAGAGTGATTAGTGATTCCTTTATGTGTAAACCTATAACAAATGTTCTTCCGAGCACACAGATATTCTTTCAAGAGATTTGTCGTTATATCACATGATTATATATATATATAAATACATTAAATATATAACGATGGAGCGCAAAATAATTCATATTCCAGGGACCTGGATCAACGATAACAGGTGCAACTTGTGGAAGCTATGAGCATAGCAAAATAAAACATGGATGTCACGTGTACACCACATGTACACCATATGGACATCACAAACACGCCACGTGGTTAACACATGGGTGTCACATCTGATGTATTAATTATTACTATCTTGCCATCGATGTTAACACGTAACTGGTGTTATTTTCTTGTGATAATCTAGTTATATCGCAATGATCAAGGACACCAAATATGTCGTATCCATAGTAACCACCAATTGTATCTCTTACCAGTCAGCTCCGGTACGAGAGCACGTTTAACTTGAGGGCACTACAAATTGACTGGTGTGCGTCACGGTGGTAACGCGTACCCGTTAATTTATGCAATCATTGCATTTTAACTTTTCAACCCTAAATATTTGAAAAACGTATTAACATCTTAACAAATTGAGAGCAGTATATATACAAGAATTCCTCGCTGCAGCTAGTCTGACGATTTTATCTCACCTTTGACCCAACATCTTGCAATACAGGTCAAAATTACACCTCTTCTTATGAGCCTATATACCGCGATGAGACTACCCTTTTCTATGCGAGTTAACACCATTTTAATGAATTATTAGGCTAAGTGTGATAATCATGATAATGTTTACATTAAATATACGCCTTGTAGTATTAGGCCTATATAGTGATGCATTAATATTAACAATATCTTAGAGTTAAGAGACTTTTTTTATGGTGGAAAATCGGCCAAATGGTCTTTTTTCCAGCAGTAACGGGAGGCCGTTCCTTTGGGAACGGAAGGCCCACCCTCTATTGAAATATTAAACTTATTCGTCACGCAGCGAAAGACGGACTCCCGTCACTTGATGCATCGCATGTGTCACTTAATAGCACGCCCTCAAGCCGAACGCGCTCCCGTTCCGGAGCAGACTGCTTACTGCCTCATTTAAAGGTCACAAGCACGTCAAAACCTTTCGCTAAAACAAGTCGATATACACATATTACCCGTTGCTCCCTCGTTCCCCCTTATTTTCTTTTTTATTGACACGTAACGAAAGTAACACTTTCACCATGCAGTGATGAACAAGTTTCCATACCCGGGTCCAAAAAAAATCTAAATGAAGCCATCGTCTTGGCTAAGCACGCTCATTTGAAAATTATCACGGAAGTGGTTTCAATGATTCGTTTCCTGACATTAGGTCTTCTAATTTAAGTTACTGCTGAACGTGTGTCCGCATGATAACATGGCGATCGGGAGATGATCTATGAGGTACGGTATCGTGTTAGAGACAGCTATTTCGTTCTACTTTTCCCGCCATATCTCGTTTCTTTTCCGGCCATATGAATGATGACATTAATTCGTACGTGGAGTTGACGGCATCTTGATTCAACATTAAAACGAGAATAAACAGACGGAATTGCCGCCATGAATAATACATTTTTGTGTCGAGCGATTTGATTCCGAAAAGGCGCGCATCACGTGACATTATGACAAATTATAACATCGATGCCGTCATATCGTTACGATCAGCTGCTAATACAGAATAAATCAGCAAGTGCTGTGTATAATGTTTATGCACTCGTGTATTACATGATAAATGACATGACATTGAGATAGGTAATCCTGATTTATTATCGACACCATGGACTATTGAACATCGGGTCAGATTATTATGAATAGAAAGTCGTGGCGATGGTGAATGAGTGAAGAAGTGGTAGTTCAGGAAATGGATGGTGGCGGTGTACATGGAATGGTTGCCGGGAATGGTTGTGGGAATCGTGAAAGAAGGAAAGTGTCAGGGGAAGGGACAGGCTGGAAAGGAGGATTATCGCCGCCATCATCATGAAATCATCAGAATCATTTTGCGCACAGAAATGTGATTTGGAGAGGGCGAGTAACATTGGTATAGGGCGGGAAAGGTTGACAAGATCTTTGAGGTATAAAATAGGCAAGTGTTAGGCAGAAATATGTTTCGACGTTTTAAAACCTTCATATGTCTAGATACCAAGGATATTGCGGAGTAAAAGAGTAAGACTGAACGACTTCCCTACAACAAATTAACCAACGCAGCATCAACTAACTGGCTGTATGGTCTGGATTTGAAAGCATGGTAGTCAACTTGAACCAGAAACCATTTTACTGGAGACATTCCAGAAACCTCTGTAGATTCCTTTAACTATATCTTAACCCATGCAATTATCTTCTCTCAGGAAGAAGCGAGTTGAGAGCCTAGAATGGGGATATCGTTAACGGCACTTGCGAATTTCAATAGATGCTTTTAACCCCCTGAGAACTACCGGCCGATTGGTCAGAAAGATAGATACATGATTTAATGCACCACTCAGAGACATTTGTACAATAGTTGTATCCCTGATAAAGATTGGGGTGAAATATTTTACAAGCTGCATTTTAATTGGCTATTCAAATGAGTATATCTTGCTAAAACCAATCAGAACCACTGTAGTTCTTTTTCTTTATCTCTCACAGAAACGTTCAATCATGATCCATCGCTCTATATCTTTACTGATGGCGGTTGTTCGTCTCAATCAGGTTTCATTATTCCACTGGTGGGCTTCTTTTATATAGGCTTGCTATTTATAAACCCCTATAATCTTTAAAATGTTGATAATGTTACTGTGACGAAGTCCTTATATATAAGGCGTTGTAAAACAATGATAGACAACAAAGGACTCTGGACTTGACCGTAGATAACTTTAATTCGTATGTATTCTCGATAGTGCTCTGAATTAATGTTCGTTCGCCGAGATCTAAACATTTAGTAAGTAAGTGAATAATATCATTTAAACACAAGTGACATGATTGGCGGTTTGATGGGCACCTGTCAGATTATTTATTTTGCAGGTGCACAGATGAGTAAAGGTTATCTGGTATATAATATTAAGAGCTTAAGTGCCACCACCTATTGTTAAGCAATATAAAACCCATCACCAATAATTTCCACAAAGAAGATTAAACCACCCTCTTAACAATAATCCTCATGTACCACCCAATTTCAATGTCGGGAAACCAGGTGTAACCAATTAATATTCATCTAAAACCCTTAAGTCCATCACAGTGACAGTAAGTGCAACGATCTCGATAGACTGATCTTAAAAATATTGTCAGCTGCATAACCCAGATTGTCTACAAAATATTTTAAACATTATGCCGTTTCAAAAGTTACATTATATAAATGCCAACGAATATCGATCATGCTTCTTCGATTGTGATTTCGGCATTCAAAAGTAGCTTCAGATCGGCAAGTCGAGTCGCACACACTCCTGATGATATCTTCTTTGACCATTAACATATTTGGAATGTGTAGTTTTCTGTAATCAAGCATCGCAATGTATCAGGGTGTGAAAGCCAATGTCTGCGCTCTCATCTCCCGAGTATTTTATGACATTTCCATGGTGTCAACTGGCGAGTTTCTCTCGCACCGACAGACACTTAACGTAAATAATTAAAGAGGATGTTTATGCGTAGGCCAGTCGATAAGTTCTGCCTCATCTCACTACTCTCATAGCTAGGGTTAGTATTTTACGACGATTCTGGCAGATAATTACCAACGAGATTCCCTTTTCATACGGACAGTTATTGAACGTAACTAATTGAAAATGAGTGGATGATAACAATGTACACCTAGCACATAAAGTCCTTGACCAGGTGCTTTGAGGTTGAAATCATTGATAAGTGTGTGATTACGCACTGGAAAAAACTCACAGCTAATCAGCTAAGACTTTTATTCTTCACAGCTACATGTAGTCCAACTTTGTTGCGGTTATCACTCCAGACCCATTTATCTGGCTCGTTCAGATAGCACACAGTTATGACAGTAATCACACAAAAATCAATGATTTCCTATACCTAGTGCAACTTTGCTGCTGCTATGCGCGGTCATTGAAATCGCCATGACTTTAAAAGTATTTATTCGATTTTGTTGAATGAGGTATCAAACTGCGGAGAATAAATTTGCTAATTTAAAGTATATCTCAGATGTTTGGTACCGATTATATATTTTGAATTAGCCAACCTCAAAGCACCTGGTCATGGACTTTATGTACTAGGTGTATACTACCGCTACTGTTTTAACGAAGCTAATACATCATACATCAGTTGACTGTCACATTAATGACGTCATTAGTATCAAACTGATGAAGTTGTGGTTTACAGAGGGAGACACTTAGCGTAAATAATTGAGCAATATCTTTCCACGACGAGAACCGTTCGAAAAGTATTATTGCGAAAAAATGAAGCGAGCGGAATGGAATATATTTTAAAACATATATGATATTACTTCATCTGTAAAGGTCACTATAGTAGACAGAGTAAAATTATTCAATCATTAAAAATACAAGTGTTAACAGCGGTTCAAATCGTCTTTTGGACACATTTTGACCATGTTGACTAGATTGTCTGCAAGTTACTATATTCTTGAATTTATTTTGTTTTTAACACAAATATCTCAAAGAATTTTAGTACAAAGATACGTCACTATTAATTGGGGTGGGTGTGTGGGGGTGGGTGTGCTTTTCTAAATTCTATATGTTAAGAACGTCAGTTAGAGTACTTTAGACGGCTAATTTTAACTTACATAAGGGCAAACAAAACCCACTATATGCCACGGTCTCGACCACTAAAGTAGCCCCGGGAAAAGACAACCCTGTTAAGGACACGTGGAATTATCTCTCAGAAAATGTGTCACTTATCAAAATAGTTCCCAGTATGAAAATATTTGTTCGCTGCCCTGGCTCAAGACATGATATTCTTTGTTCCTTGCCCTTAAATGCACATGCTAAGACCTGATAGAGAATCATCCCATGACTATAATTGACCTCTCCTTAACAGGACATTGGTACAGACTGTCGGCCCTCTTTGCTATCGTCTTCTGTTTTATCAGCTATTTTAGTCAGACTCAGATTTCGAGAGGCACCGATCGTGAAGAGAGGGCAACCACCAGATATATTATACACACTGTTCTCATTGCACTGCTATAATACCTTTATATTTTTATAAAGTTATAGAAGCTTTATGACTGCGGGGCAATTCACGCGGTTTTTTTGACGCTGGATCTTCCTGCATCACCAAGGTATTCTGGGTAATCGTGACTGATTGTGACGGTTTGCAAGAAAGCGGTTTTAACTATGTATATAATTCCAGATTCCATTTGCTTGTATATTGCCTTTTAGCATGTTTTCGTGTTAACAGTTGTATGTGCTTCTTGGTATATTATAATATCATTCATGTGGCAAGTTTTAGTTTTCTCTCATCATTTTTTACCACGGTTTACTGAAGATTGGGTTTTAGGACATGCGCCTGTGATTAGAGCTGCGTCCCTGTATTGTCCGCAGTTGGTCTTTTTATTGTTACACTTCTCTCCTTACCTATATATACAGGGTGTATCAAAAAAACCCGCAACACTTTTTGTCGCAAGCTCTACTACTACGGCAAATCACAAATCACTCTGAAATTTATATATTCTGTTAGGTGTACTTATTGGCTATCACATAGTCAAATTACAGCGATATCGATTATTGATTTGCTGAGATATCAACGATACACGTAGACAAGAGCAAAACACGTTTTACATCGTTTATCCTGTATGCCTGATTTTCTTGTCAGGTGAATATTAGCAAGACACTTTAATAACTCATTGTACTTATGTAAATAATTGGAATCAACCTCACCATTCTGAGAAGAAAATGTCATGTTAAAGGTATCAAATGTCTGGCTATTACAGTATCATATCAATATTAATTAAATCTGGCAATAAATTAGTTGATAGTTAATGACACAACTTGAAAATCCAGATTACAAAGTCTGTTTGCAAATCCTCTCTCTTTTTCTCTCGTTAATGTCATAAATAAAACAGTATGGCACATTATTCAAAAGATAAACAAATGTAATAGTCCAGTGAACGTAGTAATTGTCTTGTATGAATCAGTCATTGTTAGTCTGTTGTGAATGGGAATGGGACATTATGGTGCTGCTCGACCCTTAAAATGCTGTCCTAGTTTTAAGATGCATCGATTATGAACTTTAATTTATGAAAGAACGTACATCATAGACATTATGTGGCGATCATAGCAATCTGTGGTTCAGAACTTTAAAAGGGTGAACTGACGTATTCAAATGGTTGAATGATTATCAGATTACACAATTCAATGATTTTATGTACCACCTTACTCAAACAAAGGAAATTAAGATAAACCATTCCAGACAATAAGGTTACATAGTTATCAAACTGTTAACCCATAACACTAATCGGACAGGAAAATCCAAGTTTTTAGAACGAACGATGTAAAACGTGTTTTGCACTTCTCTACTTATACCTTTAATATCTCAGCTAATAAATAATCGATATCGTTGTAATTTAACTATGTGATAGCCAATAAGTAGACCTAATGGAATATATAAGTTTTAGAGTGATTTGTCTTTTACTGTCACCGTACAGCTCTCGACAAAAAAGTGTTGCGTTCTTTTTGATACACGCTGTATATACCGGTATTCTTTAATTTGAAGGAGTCCCTAAAACACAGTATAAATGTCAAACGCTCAGTTCAATTTGCTACGCAATTATTACTTTGTCCGAATTAAACGCCCCTGCAGATAAACAAAAACAAAGGAATCCGTTCCATATAGAGAGTGCTCGTTGGGCTATCGTCATAGCGGCCATTTTAAAAACACGACCACATCTATTTTTATAGGTTTTCCGGACATACACTTTACAATTGAAATTCCAAGAAGAACTCGATTAGAGGATCTGTGAATTCATCCTAAACTGCATGTTGGGTTCAAAAATAAGTTGAAAGGCAATGCTGACTGTTCGTGCTTTGAAACATGTTGCAATATCCATTGTTATGATTTACGTAGGAAAACGCTACAAAAACTGAAGCAATAATGTGCCCTGTAAACTGACCAGGTATTAGGCGACGAAAAACCCCACTGTTGTTCGGGCGCGAACGGACCTCTCAGATAGTGTCGGACGGTCGGGCGGTTTGTGTTGTTGTTGTTTTAAAAAAAAAAATCGGGATTTTTTCTTCTTCTAAATTTAAAAAAAAAAGGAGAGAAGTTTTCAACAACAAAAAAAAAGCATTTCACAAATATTAAAAAAAGGAAATATTTAAAAAAGTTCCCAGCGTGGTTCTTTTTATTTAAGGGGGCTGTGCACCTTCAGGTACAGCCTCCGTAAAACTGCCGTAACTTCATTTAATCTATATATATAAAAGTATAGATTTTTTGCAGGAAAAAGGGTTCAATGAATCCAACCATGATCATGCAATTGACAAATTTTGGAAAATATTATAAAAAACACGTATTTTGACACATTTTAGGTTCTGCATAGATAACTCAAAATATATTTTGTCAAATTTTGTCATACTAGTTTTATTATATTCCTCATACAATTTCCTAGGAATCTTCTTCTTTTTGTTGTTGAAAATCTTTATTATTTTTTGAATTATCTACCAAAAAGTGCCAACAAATGTGATTTTCACGATTTTGGAGGTAAAGAATCACGTTTTTTCGTCGCCTTATGGGGGTTTTGTTTACTCGATCTACTAGTATTTCACTTCACTGCATTACATCGTTATTGGTAAATTTGCATTTTTTACTATTATAGCTGAACATGGCTCAATCATTGCCTATGCATCGATACAAGTGATGTATAACCTGCTGCGCTGCTGTTTCCGAGTCATCAACCAATAACCAATAATGATTATCTTTCCAGAACTGATACCGGAACCAAATTGGTTTGGCCCAATTATGTTTAAATTGGGTACATTGATGGAATAGTGCACCGACGCAGAACTGAACACAAGATTGTCTGAATGTCAAGCTTTGTTTATTCATTGCATTACATATACTACAAATTGACAACCATGAATAAATTGTAAACAATCGCATGTATGGCATCCAGTATGTAAATTCCCCCACCAATTTCTCCCGCTCGTTTTTAGGGGGAGGGTCGCGTAGCGAGCCGAACCCTTTTAGCGTTGGATTGGCAACATTATGACATTTAGGTCTTTCTAGATATAGATGGAGGCAGCCATGTTTAATTTTTGTAGTCTATGCCACATTCGTAAGATATATGTACCATAATGCAGCATAGTGTATTAGTTCCCCGTAGCCTGTAATGGAGTCAAAGATATTTTATTTTATTTTTATATTATGTCTCTGATTTACTCACCTGAATGTTTCCAAAGGTCAATGATTATCCGTACGAAGGAATATGAAAAAGAAACAAAAATAATGCATAAATTAGTCATCTGTGGGAGTGTTTATGAGTGTTTTACTAATGCACTTGGATAACAATATAAATCCACAATGTTTATAGTAGATTCACAGACTTTAGCCGGTTAAGCATTTCAGTATAGGTAATATCTTCCAATTGAGGGGAATGCAGCATTTGAAGTCTTAATAATATGATCATTGACACATACTGCATGTACGTGTCAATGATCAGATTACGATTTCAAATCGGCGTTATGCTTCCCTGAGTCTTGAATAATATCGTAGGTAGTTCATATCCAGAATAATGATAACGTTTTCTCGTGCAGTTGTTCGAATTGAGTTTGCTTCTAATGATATCCTCATTTATACATTACAAGAAGGATTAGAAATGATGATCAATATAATGTCACTTGTTCAAGCGCGCTATTTGCCGTGGGTAATTTAAATTCATGTATGGGCGCATGATATTTGAGGATATTTGGGGATATGTTGCTTCAACGCTTTGAAGTCCATTATATTGCAGCGAAACATGGCATGTAGACGATGCCGATCGGATATCGTCGTGATTGGTCCATTGCGGTTCCTCTAACGTTAAATGGAATAGCTCCAAATCAATAACCGATGTTTATGAGTCTACTATAGTGTTTAATTTGCTTGTTAAAATGATAAGCATTTGAACAGTTTACGTTGTATCTTAACATATTATGACATGAAATGTGTTTAGGGGATTTCAACATGTTTAAATGCCAAACATTCAATTGACTAAATACTATTCAATCTGTTCCCGAATTCCTAACTCGAATCTGCCAGTATGCGACGAATACCAGTTTAAACTCAAATGTATCTACTTCTATCATCAGGTTATAGAAATGTTCGGTTGTTCATAATAATTGCGGAATTAAAATCGTGCCTGACACTCACTTATGTTTTGTAGCGTATTAACCCTAACCGCACGCGGCTATGTTTTTGTGCGTATCGGGGGAGGGAAATAGTACTATTTTTTGACCCGTTGAGATAGTGTCTGGCAGTGAGATTTGGTGAGATTCATTCGGGTTAGGGTTAATGCATAGTGCTATCGGATTACAATAGCCAAGGGCAACATCAGACTCGTTTTAGTAAACATGGTAACGATTTTGCTTGAATAACTTGGACAAGCCAGACTGCAAGTGATCTGTCCCTTAAGAGCATTCAGTTGTTAAAATATGTACACGACGTAGCATCTTTTACTGTAACTTCGAATAACTTTTGACCATTGATTTTTCTCCCAGCACAAGTTGATACTGTGAAATCTTTAAGGTAAGTCAAACGTAATGTTGGCGATAATATTACGAGAAACCTAGTATATGATGGCAACATCTTATTCAGTGTTATTTGTTAAAATGTTTACACAACGTAGCATCTTTTACTGTTACTTCGAATAACTTTTGATCATTGATTTTTCTCCCAGCGCAGGTTGATACTGTGAAATCTTTAAGGTAAGTCAAACGTAATGTTGGCGATAATATTACGAGAAACCTATAGTATATGGCAACATATTATTCAGTGTTATTATAACTACCACTCTGTGTACATAGGGAGATCAGGGGTTTGTATTTCGGTTAATTTCAAAAGGTTTGAGTCAATTTGTACTTTCGTGTGGGGGTGTGCACATGTACGTGATTGCATCGTTAAAGGTGTTTTAAAGACGCGATATATATTGCTTCATAGTTGAATTTGATTTGACTATTTTAATAACCAGGAATTTTTGTTTAGGGACATTTGTTATATGGTATAGGTCTTTATGTTTATAGTGTAAGTCCTTGTTTTGTAGCTTTGGGTCTTTGGTGTACCGTTTTGCTCTATGTTATATAAAGTCAAATCAAAATATACTACAACTAAATGTGGGCGTGCAATAAATATATTGAGTTAAAAATTGAACATACACACGCAGCTGCTCTCGCCTGGAGAACATAAATAAAATAAAGAAACAAACAAATTCGGGCTGCCAGATTTTCACTTAGTGTTTTGATAGATAGATATATATTAGAGCAATATAAATAAATAATAATGTTGGAAAAGTCACGGAGTCACAACTGACAATTACACTACCGGCCCAAATCAATCAATAGAGCGGTGAGTAACGAGAACGAATTGAACGCCTCTAGAACAATTTTATTGTTGATCTCAGTATAGATACAGGGTGTCCCAAAATGATCTATACCGGGTTTCAAAAATATATAAAAACAAATAATGTTTCAAATGTAAACACTTGCGATATGCTAGTGGAACTGTGTTCTACTTATTCCGTTAATTTTAAGTGAGATATCTCTTTTTATTCCGCTGTGGCAAGAAATAATCGAAAATCGATGAAAAACGTATTTTAATATTTTGGCTCACATAATTCTCCTTTACAGCTATACCAGCGTTTCAAACAGTGAAGTCCACACCTCATAAGTTATATTCGAAACTCCCGCCAAAGAAAGGAAGGTTAAAACCACTCAAGCTAAACAAATATTGCCCGATTTAATCAAAGCTTTGATTTCTATGCACACAACAATCTATTGTTATCAAAAAGCCTGTGTCAACAAAAAGACGGTGTGCAATAATAATGCGAATAACATTTCAGAAATAATTTAATGTTTAAAAGGGTCGATTTTCATAATGGATCATTTCGACAAAAACTTGAAATCTACTATCGTAACAAACAAAAAGCCTGTATTTTTCATCAGAAATGTCCGATTTTCAAAATTTAAAATTCCTAAGAATGCCGTGCGTTTGCGCAAGATATATATGAAAACGGTTTGGACAATATCAATAAAGTTCATACCGTAAAAATCGTATTACCTCGGTATCGATAATTCTGGGACACCCTGTAGTTCGGCTGCGTATGTGGGACAAACAGGAAATTGGTCAGAATAAAAGTAGCCCATGTTCTGTGTAAGAGACATGTGCATGAACGAAATTTGAAGGAGCAATATTTGGAAAGTGTAGGAAAGGGGCGATGAAAAAAATGAAATTTTACGAGATGAGGTAGATTTCAAAAGAGAGTTTTAAATATCGGAGTAATATCCGCCAATGGATCTTGTGTGGTGAACATGTTAAACATGCTTGGCTTTTTTATTCTCACCGTCCCTTCTTTTAACTCGCTTTTAAGGCTGTTATAATTATTACTGGTTATTTATGCATGTACTTTGAAGGGATACAAATACACCTGGCACACAAAATCCCTGACTAGGTGCTTTGTTGTTGGCTAATCCAAAATCAATAATCGATACGAAAAACCTGAGATATACATTTCATGAGCAAATTTCTTCTCCGTAGTTTGATACCTCATTCATAAAAATCGAGTGGATATTGTTGATGTTATGATTTTTTATTCGACCGCAACTACCAAAACAATTTACGCCTAACACGTCTCAAAGAAAAGTTGTGAACGTCGTTTTTCCAGGACCGGCGTCCCCAATAAAGACTATATTATAAGCAATATGATTTTCGTTTTGGAGTCGCTAGTCTTTTTTTCCGGCGGTAAGTTTCGCTATATTTCGACGCGTCAACTCCAATGGTACGATGGGATACCAATGTATCTAAAGGGATCATTTCCATATACACTCTAAATTACAAGGATTTAAATTTAATTCCAAGTGATTTAAATTTAAATCCTTTGTAGGGAGGGACCAATCAATGTGGATTTAAAATAAATCTTTTCAAGGATTTAAAAGTTTTAATCCAAAGGGATTAACAAAATAAGTCTCAATGGATTTACTTTTTGGATTAAAATCTACCCTCAGAAAGATTTAAAAGCAATTGACAAAATGAGTTTTAATCCAAAGGGATTAGCAAAATAAGTCCCAATGGATTTAAATTTCAAATCTTTTTGGATTAAAATCTACCCTCAGAAACATTTAAAAGCAATCTGTTTGGACTTGATTTTTCAAATCCATTTTATGTGTGTGCGGCGTATGTGGAGGCTGTTTGTTCTTGACCGAGGTGGCTTTGATGCCAGTATCGCTGACATGTTGAAGGATGTGTTTCAGTTTGGTGTGCATCCGAGAGCATTCTTAGTAAATAATGATAATAATACGGGAGCTGATCACGGCCACAGTGAATGAGTGAACAACGCATGTAGGCCTATAGGCATTCCTGACTTTTACTCCATCCACCGGTGAGTCAGAACAGAAAAACACAAATTCTAGTAAAGTCTACATCTTATCACCGTGAAAACTGTTCAAAATGCTCTCGGATGTGCACTGGGCTGATGCCTGTCTTTTGGTGTGTTAGTAATGATGGCATTGAAGCCATTTTCGGTCAAGAATTTCTCCCGATGTTTCTACGTACGCCGCCGCACACAAAATCGCAAAAAAAGATGGCGTCGTGACAACGTAGCGAAAAGAATCGGATGGATCACGTGCACTCATCATGATAATCTGATTGGTTTAAAATTTAAATCCTTCCAAAGATTTAAACTAAAATCGAGTCTGTGATTAAATATTCGATAATTAATCTTTTCAGATTAAAATTAAATCTCGTTAGATTTAACTTTTTTTAAATCCTGATTGAGATTTAAAATTTAAATCCCTGAAATTTAGAGTGTACTCTATCACAGCTTTCCCCAGCTTTACTGGGCAAAGCTGTGTGTATGAATAAAATTATGGAGTATATGGAAACGACCTAACGCGATAACGCAATATTGCCTTCGAGATCTGTTTTATCACAGGAATTAGAACTCTAATTGATACCAACCTGACATTTACGGCAAAGATGATGTGCCTTTTACAACGTGCAAAATCCATTCAATCTCCATTGGCTTTCAGATACAAATCCTACTGTTATGTGTACAGTGTGGCTTAATCCCCACCTTAACACTTTCCGCGCTGCTATTATATACTATTACCATACAAAAAATATTTGTTTTCAGAAATCTTTCCCTATTTCCAAAGTCTATCTCAAGAATTACTGAACCAACACTAGGCATGTTTATACTTATTTTGATGCATTTCTCATGGTGTTTCCAAATATAGTGATACATTTCGATAATTGTGACACTTTTGAAACATTTTGTGACATTTTGGAATGTCGCCTGCCGCGAGATCAAAAGACGGCTTGTGATACATAATTATAGTTGAGCTGCATTTGCTTTAATATTGAACTCAATCTAATGATACCAGGCGTCCTGAACACTTTCCACGCGGCTATTCCTATTACCATATACAAAACAGATTTTTCAGAAACCTTTCCAACTGTCAAGGTATATCTCAAGGATAGGCATGTCTGTACTTATTTCAATGCATTTCTCATGATGATTTCAAATATGGAGATGGAATTCAATAATTGTGACATTTTTGAAACATTTTATGACATTTTTGGAATGTCGTCTGCAGACGCCTGCCGCTTGGAAAGTGTTACATGTAATCACAAGATCTCCAGGCTGATTAAGATGTGTCTGCATTCAACAAGTCTTATCTGAAATTAATCTGGATCAAGCAGGTGCCCTGGACAATTCTCGATTGGGAGGATTACATGTTTGGCGAGTTTGACAGACGTCACTATGATACAACTAACGCTTATTTGTTTTTTATTAGCCCTTACACATCTAAAAGTGTCAAAATCAAAATGTGGCCATCCCTGTCTCTGTGACAATCCGTGGTGACAATTTTATACACCTATAGGCTAATTCCTAAATAGAGTTCGGCAAGGATTCTTCGGGTTTATACCACTGGCAGTTCATAAGTTTTGTAATGAACAAAGCTTTATTATGAATTAGATTAATAAGCATTTCTGTGACTGCCGCTTCAGAACTAAGACGCGGCACGGTCACGGTGGCGTTACAGATTGGGGTCAAAGCGACTTCGCAGTGTTTGTTTTGCATCGCAATCATTTTGTCCGAAACCTACGTTGATATGTCCGGCACCTGGATGTTTGACGATAGAAATGGTGAGATTTTAGCCACCTTGTCACTTCACGATGTCCCCAATCAATTGCTGCTAAAGCTCTTTTGCAGAAGTTCATTGTAACAAAACACGGAGCCGAATAACGGATAACTTTTAAGGGTTATTGGCCACTCCGTCGAAAACAGAGTCATTGATGTTACTAGTGTATTGGGGTAAGATGCCCGGGGGGGGGGGGGGGGGGGACTCGGATATTTTTTGTTGTTGATAGGGATGTGCCGCTAGCCAAATAAAAATTGACCCAAACATTTACTATATTTTTGGAAAAAATGGACCCATATGTTTAATACCAGAAACACATCTTCCTATATATTTAAAAATTAAGGATTTTAAACCCATGAATATTACCAAATATGGCTTTGGAATGGAATTATCCAGTTACCAGAGGGAGAAAAATTAATCCTTGGCAGCATATCCCTAGTAGAGCACGTGTGGTCCAGTGGAATAGTGCAGGACTCATAATCATAAGGTTGTGAGTTCTAGCCCCGTTGGTGCCAATGTGTTCGGTTCTTGTGCAAGGCACTTAGTCTACATTGCTTATTAGGGGGTTACTATATAGGGGTTATGTATGTTTGTTCATGTTGGTTTATGCTGCAACTTGGCGCTGATTTAACTGCTGCCTGGACGTTGCATTGTTTAATAATGTATTTAATTTGTAGTGTCGTTACAATTCAGCCGGTTGGCTGCGATGACAATAAAATTAACAAAAAGAAATATTATCAATCGGAAGACTTGCAGTTGTTATAACAATATGGTCCAGTAAAGATACATTGTCATGCGTCGAAAGCTGTCTATCCATTTTGAACTACGTAGTAATAACAAGCCATAAAACCATGGTAACTATTACAACTAGCGGTAAACTTTACATAATAAAGCAATACTATAAATGATACATGAGCATAATGAGAAAAGTTGAATGCATCGTATTTGGAACATTTCGAATTAAGAATTCTATCACATCCATACTCGCGATACAGTTTCCAAAGTATCATAGTAAAACGTGATTTACATGATGAATTTATAGAAAGTCCTTTTACATTTTGAATGATTTGATTACAACCAAGGATACGAGAATACGTGTATCACAACTTTAATTGAATTCCTTGAAAATGAACAATTATCTGCAATATTATATGGGAGGACTGGGAATTCTATTAAAAGATACCATTATTGAGGAATGAATGTTAGTTTCATTATGTTTTGAATACAAACAGGAGCCTGCCTTTAAAACACTAATGTAACATCGATACAATGGAAATGAGTGTAGCATACATGGAGATAGAGTAGCTAGCGAATAGGAGCTAAGAACACTATTGTAAAATCGATAGCTATAAGGACACACTGCAAAACTATAGTACGACTCTTACGTACATGTATAAGTGACTTGTACGTAAGACTTATACGGTAGTCAACAAAGTAAAATTGTGCATCACCAACGTACAGGCGCCAATGATAGTTGCAGTAAACATGAACATGTTTCTATAATTAAGGAATTCTGCATCGGTATCAGTTCAATATTTAACCATTTCCACGCGGCAGACGATATTCCAAAATGTCGCAAAATGTTTCAAAAACGTCAAAATGTTTGAATTTCATTACCATATTTGGAATCACCATGAGAAATGCATTGAAATAAGTACAACTATAACCTAGTATTGGTTCAGTTAACCCTGAGATAGACTTTGAAATTTGGGAAAGGTTTCTGACAAATCTTTTGTGTATGTGGTAAAACTAATAGTCGCGTGGAAAGTGTTAAAGGTAGATGTTCCGATTTTCAACTTGAAGTTTTTTATTCTACATGAAAGGTCATCCTTAAAAGAGTTGTATTCCAAAGTTTGAGTTGCATTACTCTAATGGTTCTTATTTTAGACGCACAAGATGCAGTGAAATGTGCCCATTGAGTTGTACACAAACTAATTGGTGGTTAACCACCTTTCGCGGTAATTCGATGTTATTTCACCGATTTCTTCGTAATCATACTGATTTGGACCGTCAAATTTCAGTATGTTAATCAGAAAAATATGATCTTTTATATGATATGAAAATCTCCATATGTTTGAGAAAAATCTGTGTTATGAAAATGTGATCGGGTCATATACCTTTAAGGTTACTTGCAAAATATTACTGCGACTACCGCAAGTCACTACGTAAGAGTCATACGTACTGGTTTTTCAGCGGTTACCAAATTGATGAATCGAGTTAATGTCTGACAGTCCTCTTTCGACAAAAGTTAAAGAACTAGAAAAGAAGGTGTATAACCGGTAAAAACAGAATTTGACAATCATCCACTATGCCTTTGATTTATATTCTGCCATTTGGCTTGACTACCTCGTGCATCACCAATAGCAAAATATTTTGCGAAATCAATGTTCGCAATTTGTGTTTAATGTTCACTCGCGTTAAGAGTGATTTAATTAAGGATACGTCATTTGCCTAAGTTTTTTCCCCCATCTGAGCTCGGATATCAATTTTAACAGAACAATGATCAATCATTGTAAATACTACTAAATTATGATCGAACGTCTAAAGATCGACCGTTGACTGTGCGAACACCTTTTGCGTCCTACTTAACATTACTATCTTTCATTCCGCTTCCCCATATGTAAAACTACCATTACTTGTCACCGAAAGCGTTTCAATTATGGTCCCGGAATATTCCACGAAGCGCCAAAGTTATCAAAGTAACGCGGAATCTATCGAAAATCTATAAAAACACCCCTTTTCTATCTATAAGCGTTTTAGTAATGTGCAATAAAAAGTGTGCTATTAAAATTTGACGGAACTACGTAACGTTGGAGGCATTTTTCATAGTGCACTGGTTTAATATGGAGGTGTTTTCATCTACATGTAGATACCGAATCGACGATATCGTTGTACACGCTATTCGAAGGATGCGTAGATTTTTTACTTGACGCTTTGGGCACGGCTAAGCAGCGTAATTGCTTTTCTGCACCTATGAACATGGGATAAGATTAAGTTCTGTTCGAGGTGGGTGTATGACGAATAATTGTCGCCCTCGGGAAGTTAACCACAATGAATGTGTACGTACGTAGGAGCGTGAAAAACCGATCTAAAGAGATAAACCAAAAGAAACATCTTAGATGGTCGAACGCACAAAGCCAATATGACACCCAGCTAGGGACATAGAGCGCGCGAGCGAGGACGAATGCTTTGCACATTGCACTGCACTGTGAAATGTGAATTGAAGGACATAGTTGTCATCCGGGTGGGTTTTTTCCTCTACGCACGTAACATTTGCAAGGTTTAAGAAAACGTTGAAATAGTCCCTGACATTTCCATTGGCAAGTTTCAATATCCATTTAAACAAATTGTGCTGGGAATATTAAACCAAGCGCAATCCCACTCACCATTTTGCATTTTTATCACTCTGCATGTAATGGCATTTTTTGCTCGACCAAACAAACTACAAAACAGTGAATGCATTATTTATAATCCTTCTACGTTTTTGCAATTGTATTTTTTTCAAAAAGAAAACTAAATGGTCCAGTAAACTCATCCATTTACACAGCGGACATTTACTTTTAACGTACATTAGGCGAAGCTACCACACCGGACACCGGATGACAAAATGTTGCACGCGGTGCAATACGAGTATGATTGCCATACACAGCAGGATATTTGATCGCCTAAACGACGTCACGCACAACCATCTGCAGTGAGTTTTTTACACCAGGAATATAAATCAATAAGCTGATTTTATAGTATTGATCGATCAATACGTTATTAGGCCTAGGCCTACCTGAAAAAACACTTTGCACTTTCCACGCGACAGGCGTCTGCAGACGATAGTTCCAAAATATCACAAAATGCTTCAACAATTTCGAAATTATTGAATTAAATCGCCATAGTTGGAATAACCGTGAGAAATTCATTAAAACAAGTACAAATATGCCAAGTATTGGTTCAATAATCCTTGAGATAGACTTTAAAAGTTGGGAAAGGTTTCTGAAAAATTCTGTTTTGTATATGGTAAAACTAATAGCCACGTGCAAAGTGTAAACTTGTTGAGTCCAGTAAATTGCTCATCGTAAGATATGTTAATATCGTTAATAAGCGGTGACTGTCAATATTTTTGAATCCAGTGGTGGGTTTAATTGGAAAATGTTTTTTTCAGCATTCTTATCACTTTCCACGCGGCTATATTGGTTTTACCATACAAAAACAGATTTGTCAGAAACCTTTCGCAATTTTCAAACTCTATCTCAGGAACTACTGAACCAATACTAGTCATGTTTGTACTTATTGCAATGCATTTCTCATCGTGATTCCAAATCTGGTAATGACATTTAATAATGTTGACATTTTTGAAACATTTTGTGACATTTTGGAATGTCGTCTGCAGACGCCTGCCGCGTGAAAGTGTTAATTAGCGTTGACTGTAAATGCTTATGCACAACCTCATTACAACCCACACACACACACACAAAAAAGTCTATGTCAGGAATTACTGAACCAATACTAGTCATGTTTGTACTTATTGCAATGCATTTCTCATCGTGATTCCAAATCTGGTAATGAAATTAAATAATGTTGACATTTTTGGAACATTTTGTGACATTTTGGAGTGTCGTCTGCAGACGCCTGCCTCAAAACCGAAAGAAATAGCACCGCGTGCAAGATGTTGTCATCCGGTATCGATACGTAAAACGCAAAGTAATCTTACGCAATCAGACATTCCGAGACAACGACATGAACTCATTTGAACCTGGTTTTTTTAAAACTGAAACCGAATATATGTGTACCACTTGAAATTGCATCTGTCCAAACCCTCCTATTTATACACTGAACCGGAATGAATAACCATCGTTAATTTTAGCGGGCAATTAAACTTCTAAGACATTATCACATGTTTTCATTGCATATTATTAAAGGGGAGATTTGTTTTCGTTGCAAATGTGAAGATTGGAGATAAAATGTGTAGCAGCGCCAATGGGGAGATTTCTTGAGCAGCAACCCAAGTACAATTTCTTGGAGTAGTTCCAGCATGCTTTGCGACACTGGCTGCACCCTCACATGTGACACGCATGTGACGTCTATACGTGTTAGCCATTACATGTTCAAGTGACACCATGGGGATAACCATGGTATGTCCACATGACATCCATGGTGAACATTTTAAAACTGTGCTGAAAGTCTAAGAAAAAGTATTAAGCAGTTCAGCATGCTTTGCAATACTGTTGCTTTAACTGCTGCATCCAACCATGTGACACCCATGGGTTACCCACGGTATTTCCAATTGCCAATCTACACTGACTGCCCATACGGAAACGCATCAAATCAAAGATCTGCCTGTATATCTTCAAATGTCGTCAGGGTATCTTACGGACTTTCTCTCTCATAAACTCAAACCTGCTACTGGACTTTCTTGAACAGTTCCGGCATGCTTTTACTAAGGCCAAGTAAAAACAATTAAGCAGTTTCTCGTCCCCTCGTGCATCATTTTTCAGGAATTCTATAATTTTCTATTCAAATAGCTGACATCTTGGTAATAGATTAACTTTAGTCCAATGAGCATTTTAAAGCAGGTTTTGTGTTACCCCCCCCCCCCCCCCCCCCCGAACAATGAAATAAAAAGGATTTACAAAGGCCACGTCCTCTTCAAGTAGCGCAACCAATCATGCAATACCACGCTGGTAATGGTGATTTTGCATGCATTAACATCCAGCAGACTTAACCCCCCCCCCCCCCCCCCCCCCCCCCCCCCCCTCTTGAAAAATAATACAAGGGACTGTTCAGGAATATAGCTACAACTACAAGAGCGACCGAAGTCAATCGAATCACTATAGACACTGCCACCATGTAGGCGCAATCACCTTGAGCAAATCATGAGTAACGGATACAGGGCGAGCCCGGATAAAATAGTGAAATGTTACGGTACAAAGTATAGTGATGATACTTTAGGTTTATTGGTTCCTATGGAAATGCTATAATAAAATATATTTTTATCTGCAAACATGTAGCTCTAATTAATTGGTAGAAATCGGTGTTTTAACTTAATAGTTATTACGACAAGAACATTATAGTAATATATGATCAAATGAACACTCAGGAAATGGATGATATTCACGTTTTACAGATAAAATCTTATAGCAAAGGCGATACCATGGTTTCATGGGGTCGATAGTGGACCTTCAATAGACCGACCAATTTGGTCAGGGTTAACCAAACACACGTGTAAAAGTAGTCACTAGTAAAAGATTAGTTTAAAAGAATAGAAACTGTAATGTCTATACGGTATTATAGGAATCTCATTGTTAATGTTATACCATTAACCGGTACATTGGCTGATGAATTCTGTCATTATTTTCCTTTACAGAAATAGATTCTTCATCAGCAACCATGCTCCGTCTTTTACATAACTAATGTTTTCTGCTTTAATAATTCTTTTCAATCATACGTTGAGCTGTGATATCAAATGTCACGGAATCAAATATAAATCCGAGATGAAGTGAAATAACAGCAGCTTCCGGCATTTACAATCCAAATAATTGCAGTTAAATCCCACTGCTCTAAACAAAAACTGATGATATTCTGTCATTTTATTTTTCCAGAAATAGCCTCCTTGGCAGCAGCCGCCATGACTAAATGCTCTTCACATAACCAAGTATTTTTGATTACAGTTTCCCCTCTGTTATACATTAAGCTATGATATCCTATCTCATGTATGAAATATAAATCCAAGATGAAGTGATGTAATAGAATCTTGATGGATATCTTCGGCAAAAGAATTTTCAATCACTTCGATATGATCCTATTGCTCTAAAGACAGACTGATGAAATCTGTCAATATGTTTTCATAAATAATTGTTTGGTAATTATTATCTAAAAGAGCCTTTTTATAAAAAGAACAAGCCCAACATAATCAGCTCAAAATGTAGGTGCTTTCCTCTTATCGCCCTTCGTAACAGTTGGCATTTTGAAATTACATGTCTGACATGTGGAAATGTCACATATGATCAATGTCGCCTAGCTCATTAATTCGAAGAAAAAACACCTACAGAATGGGTGAATCATAAAGCAGGAACTCAACTCACGCTTAAAATAAAGATATTTATGAGCAATCCTGGGAAAATCGCAGGTGATAGAACGTATTATTTAGTATTATGAATTATTATCATGAAGATTAGACCTGGCCTATTTTACAGAAGCTCATAATGTAAGTTGAACATACAAAGACACCATATAATCCTTGTACGTAGAATACATGCTCAACCAAAGAGTCAACTATCACGACACTAAAGTACAAATATCCTATTCGTAATAATATGGTCTAAGGGTGGTTTTTTCAGAAAGGTGTTTTTGATTTACGGAACTTTTCGTTATTTGAAAACCCATTGACTTACTACAGAAGATCATTTGGACAGAAGATCATTTGGGCAGTATTTGGGCATTGCAGAATTCCCAAAAACTGCCAAATTTCAGAAAACACATAGTTTTGTAAATATTTTTGTTCTCTTCTTTAAAATCGATGTATGCTTAAGACTTTTTTAAGACAACAAGGTATTACACAAATAATTTGTTTCCACAACTGAGTGGTGATGAATGATATTTTCACTGGGAATGTTAGTACTTTTCACTATTTCCTAGAAACACTATATTGGCAAATTTGGTGAATTCCTACAGTAAAAAAACGACATGTCCAATTTGTGAAAACAAGGTGTCATATGACAGGTAATTAAGTTTAAAAGATTCTCTCGTGAGTGTTATCTTATTAAGTGTTTCTAGCCGTATTTACACCCTATTGAACATTTCCCTATAATCAAAATTGAAAAAAGAAAATAAATCTAAAAGTAAACACTGTATCTAAAAACACTAATGGGAGAATTTAGGTAATATGCTTATAAATTCATTCCTAAAATGTCATGGCCATAGCACTTTGCATATCTACAGAAATGTCAGAAGGTTCAAATTTAGGGCATTAATTAAAATAAAGAAAAGTCCTCAAATAGGTAGAGAAAAGACTTATATTTGTGGGGACTCAGTATAAAAGTATAGATATAATTGATTTAGTATTACAGCTGTTTTTCTGCAGTAGTGTAGGAGCCGAGTTAGCTACCGTAAGTGCAATTATAGAAGCATCGCATGAAAGATGAGCCGGTTATATAGTGATAATGTCTAAATTGTCCTCATACAATTTTGACCCAGGTTGAGGAGGGGGGGGGGGTTCAGTAGCCAGTTATGTTCAATTCTTATAATTAGATAGACTGGTACATGACCACTGTTTTCTGCATTACATTCCATTCTTAGGACAGCGGTGGAAATGGTAGCAAGCACGTTGGCAAGACACAGGTGGTGTGAAATAAATCAGATAAATGGTGTACGAGGGGATGATTTATTACCCTGGATAAAGCATCAAAGCCGAGGTCAAGAAAGTCGGATAACATACAGGGAACGGAACCGTAATGGTATCCCGTTTTTCTCTCTATCTCTTTATTCATTAAGCTGTGACTCCATATTAGTCATGTATAAAAACATAAATCCATGGTTAAGTTGTAATATAAACTTGATCGATGTCTTCAGTATCAGAATTCCAATCATTTAAATTGAGCCTATTGCTTTCAATTAGTAAGACTGATCAATCAAATCTGTTATTGATATGTTCCAATAAATAGCCGTTTCGTTGTCCAATCCAAAAGAACATCAATTCAAAACCACATCATCAACTTCAATGTTAGATTTTTTTGACGGATGACATTTGGAAGATGACTTGACTGGTGTGGATATAGCACATTATTTTGGATGGAATATTAATGTCACCCCACCCAATCAACTTATGGGGTGACTCACACGCATAAAATACTCTACTCACGCTTCAAAAATAATCAGAAATAATGTATAAAAGCGATTCTGAGAACGGAAAAGGCTGAAAATCAGCCCAGATTGTACCAATAACGGCACTTAAGTATGATATGGGTGCAAACGCAGTAACAGCACGACATCAACAAAACAAATAACAAAAGGATGAGCAACGTTAACATTCAAGGAGTAACATTTAAAAGACAAAAGGAACAACACATTAAACATGTTAAATGACCCAAATCTATAGGGATTACACATGGTTCACTGTTTCCGGTTAACAAAGTGTCTTTAAGACACATCCTGTTTACATGTTTACGCGGCTATTGTATTGAAACACACATCTCCATACAAAATGCGCAGTCACATCTTGAATGTGTATATTTCTAATTGAAACCATGATCAGTCTCGTCTACAAGACGTTTGGTACCAAGATGATTCGTTTGTAGTAGTATCCTAGAAGACAACACTTTTATTTCAACCCATAATTTAAAAAAGTAGAAAACTAAGCGTCACTTTCCACGCGGCAGGCGTCTGTAGACGACATTCAAAAATTAAACAAAATGTTTAAAGAATTTCAAATTATTGAATTTCATTACCATATTTGAAATCATCATGAGAAATGCATTTAAATAAGTACAAACATGCCTTGCATTGATTCAGCAATCCTTGAGATAGGCTTCGAAAGTTGGAAAAGGTTTCTGAAAAATCTGTTTTGTATAATGGTAAAACCAATAGCCGCGTGGAAAATGTTAGCCACCATGTAAAGAAGATAACAAAGCTGGTATAGATAAGATAGGTTCGTATGCATTCTTATATCACATCAATGATTGGCACAATTTTGTATATAGTGCTCTTTACAGCCAATCAAAATATCCGTTAGAAGATGGTAACCGGCAAGGATAATTACCCACAGGGTAAACCAATTACATGTTGACGCTCTCATTCTGCACAGCAACTTGGGAATCAAAATTAGCAAGCCAGAACAAATCCCAGTTGAGTACCTTGGGCTCAAAAGTCCCCTAGGAATAAACCCGCGACATGATTGTTCACTAGACCAAGAAGGGAAAGAGCTGGCGCGTACATGAAGAGGTCAGATATGTTATTAACATTTTAATGAAATGGAACTTATTCTCTGTGATCACACCGTGCAATCACGTCATTGATAAGTACACTCTTGTATAACTTGATAAGATTATTTACCTCGGGAAATTCAAGTTTGGAGATTCATTATAGGGGTGAATGTAAACTACACACACGCATTGGCGAGGTACTGCGGCATGGAGGAGTATCATTAAGTTTTCTTAGATACTTTTAGTCGGTTTAACCACAATACGGTATATAACATAACGCTTTCCACTCGGCTATAGTATTAGATTTACCATATGCAAAATAGATTTGTCAGAAACCTTTCCCAACTTTCAAAGTATATCTGAAGGATTACTGAACCAATACTAGGCATGTTTGTACTTATTTCAATGCATTTCTCATGGTGATTCCTAATATGGGAATGAAATTCAATAAGCTTGACATTTTTGAACATTTTTGTGACATTTTGGAATGTCGTCTGCAGACACCTGTCGCGTGGAAAGTGTTAATACAACAGGTGTAGAATATAGAATACATGCAGTCTCTTTAAAACCCATCGCATATACATGTAGTAAACGCAATCCAAATCGTTATAGCGTAACATAATACCGTGTAATATACCCACGCTGTGTTTGACAACCTGAAAACCTCATTCCTCTTCATTCCTAAGGCAAACAAGAAGAAATCAGTCTGCTATCGGGAGGAGTAAAACTCATCTTTTGACCAAATAAAAGGAGTGTAAATGGAGATGATAACACATCAGTTGTGTAAATTGCAATCGGTGTTGAGATCGTGGATTCCACGTACAATGCGGTGCCGTTAGGAAGATTGGGTGTTCTGGGAACAAAATGAAGTGATAGCGATGAACTTTAATAACCGAGCCATGGTGTTGATCTTCAATCGGATTTTTTTCTCACGTACTTGGCATTCATTCTTTTCTTGCGTTATTCATCATCGGGGTTTTTATTACCTTTTCTGTCTCTATGTGAACCTATAAGTGCGCCTTCGTGACGTTTTCATTTGCCGGGTGTGTGTGTGTGACGTGTGGGTGGGTGGTACAATGAAGAGCTTAGGTTTAAATAACAACATCATTATTTCTCGCACAATACATATGGAAGCTTATTTCACTGTGATATGAGCATCAGCAAACATGAAAGTAGGACACAATTATTATACCCCGTCTCTGATTGGCACGATTCATGATATAGCTTTTTTGTAGCCAATAGCAATAGCCTATAGAAGCTGACAACCATGATAACTGGGAGCCACATGATTAATGAATTACATGTTGATACTCTCGTTCTGCAATGTCGCTTGGGAATCATGATAAGAAAGAACAAATCCCAGTTGAGTACCCCCGGCGAAATAATTCCCAAGGATTAAGCTGCAACATAATGTTTCACTCAACCAAGAAAGAAATATCTAGCCCGTACATTAAGGTGTCAGATATGTTATTAATATTTAATGCAACGGAACATATTTTCTGTGATCGCGTCGTGCAGTCATAACGATCATAACACTCTTTAACCCTAACACTTCCCCCCACTTTTTTCAGATTTTTTTTCTTCAACGCGGAAAATCGACCAAAATATCCCCCCGATCCCCCCGGGATTTGATCCAGGGACCTCTCGCACCCCGGGAGAGGGATTCCACACTTCACCACGGCTGTCAAGCACAGTTCTGGGCAGTGTATTGCCCAGACTGTATGTATTGGGTCCATTTTTTCATCAAAAAACTTCCACGCCGGGTGGTACCAACGTGCCCAGTCGCGGTATTTTGGGGTATATGGTAGTGTTAGGGTTATATTAACAAAACTTAGAAAATTTTTGAAGAAAAAAAAAAATTCAAAAAATTGCTTGTTAACCCTAACACTTCCCCCCCCCCCCCCCCCCCCACTTTTTTCAGATTTTTTTCTTCAACGCGGAAAATCGACCAAAATATCCCCCCGATCCCCCCGGGATTTGATCCAGGGACCTCTCGCACCCCGGGAGAGGGATTCCACACTTCACCACGGCTGTCAAGCACAGTTCTGGGCAGTGTATTGCCCAGACTGTATGTATTGGGTCCATTTTTTCATCAAAAAACTTCCACGCCGGGTGGTACCAACGTGCCCAGTCGTGGTATTTTGGGGTATATGGTAGTGTTAGGGTTATATTAACAAAACTTAGAAAAATTGTGAAGAAAAGAAAAAATTCAAAAAATTGCTTGTTAACCCTAACACTTCCCCCCACTTTTTTCAGATTTTTTTCTTCAACGCGGAAAATCGACCAAAATATCCCCCCGATCCCCCCGGGATTTGATCCAGGGACCTCTCGCATCCCGGGCGAGGGATTCCACACTTCACCACGGCTGTCAAGCACAGTTCTGGGCAGTGTATTGCCCAGACTGTATGTATTGGGTCCATTTTTTCATCAAAAAACTTCCACGCCGGGTGGTACCAACGTGCCCAGTCGTGGTATTTTGGGGTATATGGTAGTGTTAGGGTTATATTAACAAAACTTAGAAAAATTTTGAAGAAAAGAAAAAATTCAAAAAATTGCTTGTTAACCCTAACACTTCCCCCACTTTTTTCAGATTTTTTTCTTCAACGCGGAAAATCGACCAAAATATCCCCCCGATCCCCCCGGGATTTGATCCAGGGACCTCTCGCATCCCGGGCGAGGGATTCCACACTTCACCACGGCTGTCAAGCACAGTTCTGGGCAGTGTATTGCCCAGACTGTATGTATTGGGTCCATTTTTTCATCAAAAAACTTCCACGCCGGGTGGTACCAACGTGCCCAGTCGTGGTATTTTGGGGTATATGGTAGTGTTAGGGTTATTAGCATGCTGTTATCGCGAGGATATAAAATGTGTAGATTTGTTTTAAAGAGTCTGAATTAACACACAATTCACTCTACATGTACTAACAGTCAGTTTTATAATCACCACCTGTTAGTAAAATGTAATGTATAATGTAAAATAGGTCTCGTTTAGATCCGTCTTATAGTTATCTCAATCCACATCGAGTTTAAGCAAGAACGAAATTCGTTATAGCGTAACGTAGCACTGTGTAAAATAACCATGCTGTGTTTGACGACCTGAATACCTCATTTTTTTCTCACTCCAGGAGAACAAGAGGAAATCAGTCCGCTATCGGGAGGAGTAAAACTCATCTTTTAACCAAATAAAAGGAGTGTAAATGGAGATGATAAACACATCTGTTGCGTAAATTCAATCGGTGTTGAGATCGTGGATTACTCGTACAATGCGGTGTCGTTAGGAAGATTGGGTGTTCAGGGAACAAAATGAAGTGATAGGGATGAACTTTAATAACTGAGCTGTGATGTTGATCTTCATTCGGATTTTTTTTCTCACGTACTTGGCATTCATTCCCTTCTTGCTTTATTCTTCACCATGTTTTCCGGGGGGTTTATTACCTTTTCTGTCTCTAGTGAACTTTTAAAGACGGTGTCATAATGTTTAGATATGCCGGATGTCTGTGTAGGTGGTTCCATGAAGGGATTAGGTTAGCTATTATCATTATTTTGCGTACAGTACATCTGGAAGCTTATTTCCCTGTGATATGAGCATCGGCAAATTGGGCATGTGTAACATGAAAGTAGAACAACATTATTATACCACGTCTCTGATTGGCACGCTTCATGATATAGCTTTTTTAGCCAAATAAATTAGCCGTTAGAAGCTGATTACAGGGAATTAAGTAGCCACAGGGTTAATGAATTACAGGTTGATACTCTCATTCTGCAAAGTCGCTTGGAAGTCATGATAAGAAAGAACAAATTCCAGTTGAGTACACCCGGCGAAATGGTTCCCAAGGATTAAGCCGCATCATTATGTTTCACTCGACCAAGAAAGAGATATCTAGCCCGTACATTAAAGTGTCAGATATGTTATTAACATTTAATGCATCGGAACATGTTTTCTGTGATCGCATCGTGCAGTCATAACGATCATAACACTCTTTAATAGCATGCTTAGTACGTTGTTATCTCCAGGATATTAATGTGTAGATTTGTTTTAAAGAGTCTGAATTAACACACAATTCACCCTACATGTACTAACAGTCAGTTTTATAATCACCACCTGAGTTAAATGTATTTACGTATAATGTAAAATAAGTCTCGTTTAGATCCGTCTCATATAGTTATCTCAATCCACATCAAGTTTATGCAAGAACGAAATCATTATAGCGTAACGTAGCACCGTGTAAAATAACCATGCTGTGTTTGACGACCTGAAAACCTCATTTTTTCTCATTCTAGGCAAACAAGGGGAAATCAGTCCGCTATCGGGAGTAGTAAAACTCATCTTTTGACCAAATAAAAGGAGTGTAAATGGAGATATGATAAACACATCTGTTGTGTAAATTCAATCGGTGTTGAGATCGTGGATTACTCGTACAATGCGGTGTCGTTAGGAAGATTGGGTGTTCAGGGAACAAAATGAAGCGAAAGGGATGAACTTTAATAACTGAGCTGTGATGTTGATCTTCATTCGGATTTTTTTTCTCACGTACTTGGCATTCATTCCCTTCTTGCTTTATTCTTCACTATGTTTACCGGGGGTTTTATTACCTTTTCTGTCTCTAGTGAACTTTTAAAGACGGTGTCATAACGATAAGATATGCCGGGTGTGTGTGGGTGGTTCCATGAAGGGATAATGTTAACTACATCATTATTTCGCGCACAGTAGATTTGGAAGCTTATTTCCCTGTGATATGAGCATCGGCAAATTGGGCATGTGTAACATGAAAGTAGAACAACATTATTATACCACGTCTCTGATTGGCACGCTTCATGATACAACTTTTTTTAGCCAAAGAAATAAGCCGTTAGAAGCTGATAACAGGGAATTAAGTAGCCACAGGGTTAATGAATTACATGTTGATACTCTCATATTCGTCGCTTTGGAGTCATGATAAGAAAGAACAAATTCCAGTTGAGTACACCCGGCGAAATGGTTCCCAAGGATTAAGCCGCAACATTATGTTTCACTCGACCAAGAAAGAGATATCTAGCCCGTATACATTAAGGCAGTGACTGTCACTGATTCAGGTGTCAGATATGTTAATATGTTAATAACATTTAATGCGTCGGATTATATTTTCTGGGATCACATCGTGTAGTCATACTGATCATAACACTTTTTAATAGCCTGCTTAGTACGTTGTTATTTCGGGGGATATTACTAAATTGTGTAGATTTGTTTTAAGAATCTGAATTAACACACAAGCATTGCCGAAGTAATGAGGCAGAGCAAATCATGATTACGTTTTCTCTACATACTAACAAATAGTCAGTTTTATAATCACCACCTGTTAGTAAAATGTAATGTATAATGTAAAATAGGTCTCATTTAGATTCGTCTTATAGTTATCTCAATCCACATCGAGTGTATGCAAGAACGAAATAGTGATAGCTTAACGTAGCACCGTGTAATATAACCACGCTGTGTTTGACAACCTGAAAACCTCATTTCTCCTCATTCCTAAGGCAAACAAAAATAAATCAGTCTGCTATCGGGAGGAGTAAAACTCATCTTTTTACCAAATAAAAGGAGTGTAAATGGAGATGATGAATACATCTGTTGTGTAAATTGCAATCGGTGTTGAGATCGTGGATTACTCGTACAATGCGGTGTCGTTAGGAAGATTTGGTGTTCAGGGAACAAAATGAAGTGATAGGGATGAACTTTAATAACCGAGCCATGGTGTTGATCTTCAATCGGATTTTTTTTCTCACGTACTTGGCATTCATTCCTTTCTTGCGTTATTCTTCATCGGGGTTTTTATTACCTTTTCTGTCTCTAGTGAACCTATAAGCATGATAAGTGCGCCTTCGTGTCGTTTTGATTTGCCGGTGTGTATGTGACGTGTGGGTGGGTGGTACAATGAAGGGCTTAGCTTAATAACTACATCATTATTTCTCGCACAATACATTTGGAAGCTTATTTCACTGTGATATGAGCATCAGCAGACATGAAAGTAGGACACAATTATTATTATACCCCGTCTCTGATTGGTACGATTCATGATATAGCCTTTTTGTAGCCAATCGCAATAGCCTATTCCTATAGAAGCTGACAACCATGATAACTGGGAGCCACATGGTTTACATGTTGATACTCTCATTCTGCAAAGTCGCTTGGGAATCATGATAAGAAAGAACAAATCCCAGTTGAGTACCCCCGGCGAAATGGTTCCCAAGGATTAAGTCGCAACATAATGTTTCACTCGACCAAGAAAGAAATATCTATCCCGTACATTAAGGTGTCAGATATGTTATTAATATTTAATGCATCGGAACGCATTTTCTGTGATCGCGTCGTCGTGCAGTCATAACGATCATAACACATGCTTAGTACGTTATCTCGTGGATGTTAAATGTGTAGATTTGTTTAAAGAGTCTGAATTAACACACAATTCACTCTACATGTACTACTAACAGTCAGATTTATAATCACCACCTGTAAGTGTTTAACGTATAATGTAAAATAAGTCTCGTTTAGATCCGTCTTATAGTTATCTCAATCCATATCGAGTATATGCAAGAACGAAATCGTTATAGCGTAACGTAGCATCATGTAATATAACCATGCTGTGTTTGACGACCTGAAAACCTAATTTTTCTTCATTCCTAAGGCAAACAAAAATAAATCAGTCTGCTATCGGGAGGAGTAAAACTCATCTTTTAACCAAATAAAAGGAGTGTAAATGGAGATGATAAACACATTTGTGTGTAAATTGCAATCGGTGTTGAGATCGTGGATTACTCGTACAATGCGGTGTCGTTAGGAAGATTGGGTGTTCAGGGAACAAAATGAAGTGATAGGGATGAACTTTATTAACTGAGCTGTGATGTTGATCTTCATTCGGATTTTTTTCTCACGTACTTGGCATTCATTCCCTTCTTGCTTTATTCTTCACCATGTTCACCGGGTTTTTTATTATCCTTTCTGTGTCTAGTGAACTTTTAAGGACGGTGTCATAACGTTTAGATATGCCGGGTGTGTGTGGGTGGTTCCATGAAGGGACTAGGTTAACTATAACATTTTTTCGCACACAGTACATTTGGAAGCTTATTTCCATGTGATATGAGCATCGGCAAATTGGGCATGTGTATCATGAAAGTAGAACAACATTAGTATAGAACGTCTCTGATTGGCACGCTTCATGATATAGCTTTTTTGTAGCCAAATAAATTAGCCGTTAGAAACTGATAACAGGGAATTAAGTAGCCACGGGGTTTACTGAATTACATTTTCCCCTCACGTACATTCATTCCTTCTTGTTTCTTTGCTTCATCGGGGGATTTTATTACCTTTACTCTAAGTACGTTGTTAGCATTATCTACCTCGGGGGATGTCAAATTTGTAGATTTGTTTTAATTAAACTACTACAAACAAAACATTACCGCCGAAATAATGAGGCATGGTCGATTATAATTACGTTTTCTCTACATACTATAGTTTGATCAGTTCCAAATTGGCGAGAAATAGTCGGTTTTTATCTCTCCGCGTGCAAAAGTAATCCAAGCGTACTCGCGTAATTATGACCACACGCACGCGGTTTCGGTCACCGTCGCACGCATGCGTTACGCATATGATGCACAGTGCGATGGTTGCCTTAAGCGCGCAAGGGTCCTTCTCTATTCATTCGCTGCTGTAAGAAGAGCTGATCAAACTATAACAGAGAATCACCACCTGTATTAGTTGAATGGAATGTAGAATAAGTCTCTTTAAAATCTGTCCCATAGTTAACTCAATCTACATCGAATTCATGCAAGAACGAAATCGTTATAGCGTAACATAATACCGTGTAATATAACCACGCTGTGTTTGACAACCTGAAAACTTCGTTCCTCCTCCTCTCTAAAGGCAAACAAGAAGAAATCAGTCTGCTATCGGGAGGAGTAAAACTCATCTTTTGACCAAAGAAAGGAGTGTAAATGGAAATGATTAGGACGGTTTCGAGATGGAATATGACGTTTTAAGATGCCAATGTATTTGGTGCAATTGAATTTTGTTCTCATACAATATGTTGGAGCATGGAAGCGGTGTGAATGTGCTATATAAAACCTCGGGGCAATTACTAGTGCAGCTAATTTCACGTTATATGCACCACTGAACATTAAATCAACATTTAATTAGAAAACTGTTTAAGAAGCTATCATTTAAAATTAACAGAGCGACAAACGTCCCGTGAAATACGAAGCCTTAAAAACGAAAGCTTGCGCATATCCTGTATACATGGTGTATACCAAAAGGAATCTTTCTCTATAAAAGGCAATTTGCTCTGAGATACCGTGAAATTACAATCCTTTACCTGGATATTCTGTGAAATTTTCCTATAGGCTGTTGTCAGCATTTGCACGGTACATATTCACGTGATGTGCCTGTATATTCACGATTCAGATCAGAGTTTTACAGTATGAATTCATGAATACCGTAGACTCTGTAATACCGTGAATGAACACTCACGGCTCGAGAGCGTGTGTGGTCTAGCGGATAGATCGCAGGTCTCACGATACAAAGGTTGTGAGTTCGAGCCCCGCTACGGCCAACATGTTTGTATCCTTAGGCAAGGTACTTAGTCTCAATTGCCTCGTGGTTCAGAAGTCACGTAGAAATGGTGGTCTCGTGCATCAGAAGAGCAAAATCCGAGCACGTTAAAGGTCACAGACTCCTTCGTAAAGAGTACGAGATCATCCCGGTCTGTGTACACAAAAACTCATGTCCCTAGGTTTCAGGCTGGGGCACTGTACCGTTAATGCCCGCAGTAGGGCACTGTGTACAGTATAACAGTATGTAGTATACCGTGAAGATCTCTGATCTGAATCGTGAATGAACACTCACTCACCGTATACATCTCTGAGTACACAGCCGGCTAAGCCTTTAATGTCCACCAAATTAAGCAGATGAGAATCTGATAATTATAAACCCTTTGGCCTTCCATCGTTTCCCTTGGCTTAGACGTCCCTTTTAGAATGGAGTAAAATAGACCAGGTGGAGTAAAATAGACCAGGCATGACATGTCATTATTCAAAAATAATTTAGTAACTCCACTACAGTCCCTATTTTTTCAAGCAGCTATAGATGATACTGTGGGTGTACATAATCATAGTAATGAAAACATTTTGATGAAACAAAAAAGACCATTCTAATAATATGCTCTAGGGTAAACATTCGCAGATTGTAATTATGAATTGTCTGGATGGGACGGCAGTGTGTCAGTTCACCTGATTCTGCTGATGGGCCAGACAGACGTGCCGAGACGAATATGTACAAGTTTATTTATCTGGGCACATAAACAATCTCCCGAAGGTGGGTAAAGTGGGAAATGGGCTTGGCATTTCGCCTCGCGCAGAAAGTAATTACCAACCAAGACCTTTTTTGCAGTCACAGGAGTGTAGACAAAAATCGTTCATTTATTCATAAAGAATATGCCAACCTTTAACTCTAGTAGCGCAAATTCAAATTTACTCAAAAACATATTGCTAAAGCTATTATGCTTGTTCAAGATGCATAACGTATTTCAAATAATCCTCCCATAATGTAAGCGCTAATGCCCCTACCCCCGCAAGTCAAGATCCAAGGGGACATTAATATTGGCCGATGTATCAGTATAAAATATAGATTTCATTATAAAATTAAAGCCATTTCAATCAAATTCTAGGAAACATAATCTTACAGCAAAATATTTTTGCGAGTACAAATCCCTTTTTTAGGACACAGTATTAACTCTATAAGTACCTGGATCACGCAATAAGGTCAGACTCAAATCCAGTCTCAAACAGCGCTAAGTCAGTCACGATAAAGTCTGTTTACAAATGGAAGTATTTTGAGGATATTTTGTGTTGACAATTTTATAATGTAACATTCACCAAACAAGACATAAACCCTTTTTCGGCAGAATTAAAAACAAATGCATATTGTCGCATTAATAACGCCCTGAGCACTATTTAATCTCTTACAGGGTTTATGATATATACAAAACAGATTTTTTTTTCTTCTTCTTTTCAGAAACCTTTCCCAATTTTCAAAGTCTATCTCAACGATTACTTAACCAATACTAGGCATGTTTGTACTTATTTCAATGCATTTCTCATGGTGATTCCAAATATGGTCATGAATTGTAACAATTTTGACATTTTTGAAAATATTGCGACATTTTGGGATGTCGTCTGCAGACGCCTGCCACGTGGAAAGTATTAAGCTTCTTAATGTTTAATGTCACTCCTCTTCAACAGTTTCACCACCCTTATACACCTATCAGTTGTAAGACGCACTATACGACCCCCGGGAGAGGTGCGTCGTGGGTGCGTCGTTTACCAATAATTCTTGACGGAGGGTACGTCAGTGGCAGCCTTTGGTCCGTCAAAAAAATGACGGAGGGTGCGTAAGGTCCGTCACTTTACATGGGTGCGAATGGGCTGATAGTTGACTGAGGATGCGTATTTGGATGGCAATGGTCCGTCGTTTTTTTGGCACAGGGTGCGTCATGGTACATGAGAAGTTGACGCACCTCAGTAATGTGACGCACCACTCCCGGGGGTCGTATAGTGCGTCTTACAACTGATAGGTGTATTACAATGTCTCCGATTCGCACAATAAATACTAGTAGTATTTGCAACCAATCGGTCAGCAGCTCTTATGGGGTTAATTAACTCAAATTGGTGATCCAAAACAAAAGTAATGCTGTGTCAAACAAAATGGTTCCACATTATTTCATCGCTTTCTCCATGATATCATAAGTCTTTCCTCCTGTGACATATCATACCGCCCTCTATTGACATAAAAACTAATTCTGCACAATTATTGTGAGTAATTAATTGAGGAACGCAGGTACAGGTACTATTACACTATTCGGAGAAAAGCTATACACCTCCCAGACATCAACCGAAGTATATACAAAATAATAATAATACAGGACTTATATAGCGCAGTACGCAAAGCTATGTTGATTGGTTACTTTAGGACCAGTACCGATATTTTTAGCCAATCAGAGATGCTGTTGTACGGACGTAGGGTTGACTGATTAGAAAATCGCTTAATGATTTGTAGCTTTTAATGTAAAATAAAAAAGACGAAGAAAAACATTAGTACCAGCTTATATCATTGATCCTCTTTGGTGTATAAAATGTAAAAAGATGAATCCAACGAAACCAGGAACAAAACACACCGGATCAGAAACTGATACAAGAGGATATCTCGAAAATGTAAAAATGCTAAGAGTAAAAGCAAGATATACCAACAGGGTGTGGGGAAACGGGTAATAACAAGGGAGAATAACGCGATAAAACATATAAATAACAAAAACAATAACACACGGAAATGCACTGGGACAAGCAATGAAAATTGCTGCGCAATGAAACAACAAAGATATATTAACTTGGGTGTCTAGTAGTCAACATCTATTACTGACATTGTGCTATAATTACAGTGGTGGACTTGTCTAGTTCATTATCTTATTTATAGTTCTTAACACTTTTGTTTTTTATATTTTGTCGGGTGATGAAGGATGGTATATCCACTTGAAACGTCGGTCTTTATTGTTACCATATCTATGTTGTTTCATTGCACAGCAATTTTCAATGCTTGTCCCAGTGCATTTCCGTGTGTTATTGTTTTTGTTATTTATCTGTTTTATCGCGTTATTCTCCCTTGTTATTACTCGTTTCCCCACATCCTGTTGGTATATCTTGCTTTTACTCTTAGCCTCTTTGGTGTGATTTAATTGTGTATCGATATCGTATCGTGAATGAAATGGAATGTTATTCTTTAGGAACAAGATTCACGGGAGAGGTAAATTGGGTGGATATCTCCCCACAGTGCACATTTTAATATAACGTCTTTTAAAATGTCAAAACACTTATATATCCATGATGATAGCATTGAATTCATTATTTGGGCCGTAACCTCTGGAAGAAAACTTTTGGGGAGAAAAAAATATATGACTTTCATTAGTACCGTCTGATGACTGATCGGAAATTTGTCAAACCGAATTCATTACTCCCACACAAAACCGACTTCTTTCAATCTGATCTTACAGCACAAAAGGTCATTCGATATGTTTGGTATATTATCTGCGTTTATCTGAATAACAGTCGCTTTCTACAATTTCACCGTGTGGAAAAAAAACTCAATTAATTTATCTTTACTCGCACTGTTCTAGTTACCCGCCCGGGGGGGGGGGGGGGGGGGTTATGATGAAAAAAAGGTTTTATGAACTGGTTTCAAATGTTATGGTACGAACGCAAATATTCGAAAAAATTGGATTGGGGCTTTGGAATGAAAATTTTAGCGGAAGAGGGTGAAAAGGCGGTATTCAGGGCGGCACATACCTATACCCCTTTCCAATGTCAGTGCCCCCCCCCCACCCCCCCCCCCCCCCACCCCCCCCCCCCCCCACCCCGGGGGTTACCCGGACTAGTTACAATACAAATCATTGATCCCTATGTAATCCTGACCTCGATATAATAACCTGACCTCCTTATCAAATTGATCCCCTTAATTGATGCGATCAGTGCATCGATATAGCCTCCCTAATGAACTCAGGTGCCTTAATGTTGTTCTTATGAGATCAAGATTCACTCGCTTAAGTGAACTGTCGGGGGTAGATATCCAACACGCGCTGGTCATCGGCAATACCATGGTCATACTCAAGTGGTTGCATTACATGAATTGACCCTACTTCCTGCATAGCTATCGTCGTTCCCGGCTGGAATTCCAAATGTAGAATCACGGCCAGTTCTAATCAATTCAATTTGCAGCGCCGGAAAATAAAACTGTGTGGACGCATAATATCATTAATATAAGATGTTATTCCTAAGTTTACTTAAGCAAATCTATGACTATGATATGTATGCTTAGCACTCATTTATATTATGAGCTGACATGTAGGTACACCGTATGGGAAACAGGGAAAGGTCATTTACTGGCGCGCGGTGGTTATTTATCAAATCACAGACACTCTTTATAACGGACCGTAATTTGATATCATTATAGTGTTGTAGTTATGCTTCCTCCATTATTAAAAGTCCAAGCAAACTGGGATTTGAAGGCTAACAGATTCATGGGAAAGGTACATTGGGTGGATATCTATCTACCCACTGTTCACATTTTTATAAATAATACAATGTCTTATAAATGTCAAAATACTATCCATGATTACAGTATTGAATTCATTATTTGGGGCCGTAACTTCTGGAAGAAAACCTTTGGTGAGAAAAAAGCAGATGTTTTTCATTAGTACAGTTTGCTGACTGATCGGAAATTTGTCAAACCGGCTAGAATGCATTACTCTTACACAAAAACGGGTCATTTTAATCTGATCGTAGAGCCACAAAAAGGTCATTCGATATGTCTGGTATATTATCTGCGTTTATCTGAATCACAGTCGCTTTCTACAATTAAATCGTGTGGAAAAAACCTCAATTAAGTTATCTTTACTCGCACTATTCTAGTTACCCGGACTAGTTACAATCAAAATCATTGATCCCTATGTAATCGTGACCTCGATATAATAACCTGACCTCCTTATCAAATTGATCCCCTTAATTGATGCGATCAGTGCATCGATATAGCCTCCCTAATGAACTCAGGTGCCTTAATGTTGTTCTTATGAGATCAAGATTCACTCGCTTAAGTGAACTGTCGGGGGTAGATATCCAACACGCACTGGTCATCGGCCATACTCAAGTGGCTGTACAGTATTACAGATGAATTGACCGAACTTCCTGCATGCTATCGTCGTTCCCGGCTGGAATTCCAGATTTTGTGGAATCACGGCCAGTTCCTATCTTTTCAATTTACAGCGCCGGAAAATAAAACTGTGTGGACGCATAATATCATTAATATAAGATGTTATTCCTAAGTTTACTTAAGCAAATCTGTGACTATGATATGTATGCTTAGCACTCATTTATATTATGAGCTGCCATGTAGGTATACCGTATGGGAAACAGGGAAAGGTCATTTACTGGCGCGCGGTGGTTATTTTTCAAGTCAAAGACGCTTTTTATAACGGACCGTAATTTGATATCATTATAGTGTTGTAGTTATGCTTCCTCCATTATTAAAAGTCCAAACTGGGATTTGAAGGCTAACAGATTCACGGGAAAGGTACATTGGGTGAATATCTATCTACCCACTGTTCACATTCTCATAAATAATAAAATGTCTTATAAATGTCAAAATACTATCTATGATTACAGTATTGAATTCATTATTTGGGCCGTAACTTCTGGAAGAAAACTTTTGGTGAGAAAAAAACAGATGTTTTTCATTAGTACAGTTTGCTGACTGATCGGAAATTTGTCAAACCGGCTAGAATGCATTACTCTTACACAAAAACGCGTCATTTTAATCTGATCGTAGAGCCACAAAAAGGTCATTCGATATGTCTAGTATATTATCTGCGTTTATCTGAATCACAGTCGCTTTCTACAATTAAATCGTGTGGAAAAAACCTCAATTAAGTTATCTTTACTCGCACTATTCTAGTTACCCGGACTAGTTACAATCAAAATCATTGATCCCTATGTAATCGTGACCTCGATATAATAACCTGACCTCCTTATCAAATTGATCCCCTTAATTGACGCGATTAGTGCGCATCGATATAGCCTCCCTAATGAACTCAGGTGCGTTAATGTTGTTCTTATGGGATCAAGATTCACTCGCTTAAGTGAACTGTCGGGGGTAGATATCCAACACGCGCTGGTCATCGGCAATACCATGGTCATACTCAAGTGGCTGCATTACATGAATTGACCCTACTTCCTGCATAGCTATTGTCGTTCCCGGCTGGAATTCCAAATGTGGAATCACGGCCAGTTCCAATCTATTCAATTTGCAGCGCCGGAAAATAAAACTGTGTGCACGCATAATATCATTAATATCTTATGTTATTCCTAAGTTTACATAAGCAAATCTGTAACTATGATATGTATGCTTAGCACTCATTTATATTATGAGCTGCCATGTAGGTACAACGTATGGGAAACAGGGAAAGGTCATTTACTGGTGTGTGGTGGTTATTTATCAAATCAAAGACACTTTTTTATAACGGACCGTAATTTGATATCATTATAGTGTTGTAGTTATGTTTCCTCCATTATTAAAAGACCAAGCAAACTGGGATTTGAAGGCTAACAGATTCACGGGAAAGGTACTTTGGGTGGATATCTATCTACCCACTGTTCACATTTTTATAAATAATACAATGTCTTATAAATGTCAAAATACTATCTATGATTACAGTATTGAATTCATTATTTTGGGCCGTAACTTCTGGACGAAAACTTTTGGTGAGAAAAAAAGATGTCTTTCATTAGTACAGTTTGCTGACTGATCGGAAATTTGTCAAACCGGCTAGAATTCATTACTCTTACACAAAATCTGATCGTAGAGCCACAAAAAGGTCATTCGATATGTCTGGTATATTATCTGCGTTTATCTGAATCACAGTCGCTTTCTACAATGTCACCGTATGGAAAAAAAACCTCAATTAAGTTATCTTTACTCTAGTTACCCGGACTAGTTACAATCCAAATCATTGATCCCTATGTAATCCCGACCTCGATATAATAACCTGACCTCCTTATCAAATTGATCCCCTTAATTGATGTGATTAGTGCGCATCGATATAGCCTCCCTAATGAACTCAGGTGCGTTAATGTTGTTCTTATGGGATCAAGATTCACTCGCTTAAGTGAACTGTTGGGGGTAGATATCCAACACGCGCTGGTCATCGGCAATACCATGGCTATGCTCAAGTTGCTGATTACATGAATTGACCCTACTTTCTGCATAGCTATCGTCGTTCCGGCTGGAATTCCTAATGTGGAATCACGGCCAGTTCCAATCTATTCAATTTGCAGCGCCGGAAAATAAAACTGTGTGGACGCATAATATCATTAATATAAGATGTTATTCCTTAGTTTACTTAAGCAAATCTATGACTATGATATGTATGCTTAGCACTCATTTATATTATGAGCTGACATGTAGGTACACCGTATGGGAAACAGGGAAAGGTCATTTTACTGGCGCGCGGTGGTTATTTATCAAATCAAAGACACTCTTTATAACGGACCGTAATTTGATATCAATATAGTGTTGTAGTTATGTTTCCTCTATTATTAAAAGACCAAGCAAAGTGGGATTTGAAGGCTAAAAGGCATCTCTTGTGTCAGCCATGACTTAAGATAGAAACAGGCCTTAGGGCACCGAGAACCGAAGCATAAACGTGGAATTTGAATGGGAGAGCTATATAATTATTGTGTCCATCTTCGTATGTATCAAATGGGCTAGTGGTACAAGTCCGCGCGTAATAAATCAATACGTACATTTATATGCTATTATGCAAGTTGTTTCATTATTAATTCATGTGAATACCATTGGAATTGATGGAAGTCAATTTGTTTAATAATAAAATATTCACAACCTCGGCAGATGGTGCATATTCCCTTTGTAATTCTTCATCAATTGACAATGCTAGGCACTTATAAATGACACACAGCATGGCGTAACACTGATCAAAGCTCATTTCAATTTGGCACTGATTAAAAAGTAGCTTATATAAAAACCCAATAAAAACCCAGTTGAAATCACTAACTTTCCTGTTCTAGAAACCTGGAAGTACAAATTGGTGACCGAAAATCTACTCGTATAGAGATGGAAAATCGAGTTATCGCTGCTATACAACGAATATTACGATATATATGTACATGTTTTTATTTTCCATTGCACCGTGCGTTTCCAGAGTGCTTTAATATATACGCGTTAATCCCGTTCACCTATAAATCTGGTAGAATTAGATACCACGTGAAGCGTAAAATAATTGCTCATAAAACAGTGATAGGATGAAAATGAAGAAGAAAATAATATAAACAGCTTTGACGATTTCTGTATTTATTAAGGCCCGTAAAAGGGGAAGTGGCAAATCAAGGGAGCGGGCAACTTCATATGGCGTTTTAGTTCCAGGCGTTTATATTTGGGTAATTCACTTAAAACCACACCTGCTAAAGGCTGCACTACGTGACTAGAGCGCCAATATTCATATTTTTACGCGGTAATTGGGTGTTTACATCGACCGGGTCAAGCCAGCGCTACCTCTCGTTTATACCGTCCTACTCTATTTCCACTGCTCTCAGCACCCATATATTTTACTTGATTTGGTACGCGTGGTGACGACCCGGGGATGCTCCTGCAAATACTAGGTTAATTAACTGCCTATTTGTCAGATTTTTATTCGATTTCTATTCGATTTTTATTCGGTTAATCATAGTGTCCCTTGTCCCTATTACACTCCTATCCAAATGTAATATTGCAAAAAATGAATGTTTTAGAGTAAATAGGCAGAACATGTGTGGGCCTAATTGCACCTACATTGTCTGAAAACCTGATATCAGATATCGATACGCGAAATGGACGCGCCGAAAATGACGCTAAATTGGTGGTTCATTTTTATTTCACCCGTTTCACATCTGTACCATTAACAAAAATGTAAGTACCGCCCATCCCTCCTAACGAGTAATTACGACAACATCGATGTTGACGTCCCATTTCAGCGTAAGTTTCCTACCCCCGACTCAGTCAGCTGCTGGACTGCTGGCAGAATATATTTTTATTAGACGAGAATGGACTCTATGATGGTCTCGTATTTAGAACGGTTTTTTTTTTCTTCTTTCTTTCCAGAATGACCTATTTTAATAATTAAACGGATTAGTGGCAAATTGCTTGGGCAATTGCTTTTATAGCGTGCCATCATCATGATCATAGCGCGTTGTGCTGCATCTTTCTCTCGTTTTACACACTTCTGGTGTTATATTATGATGTCTATATTGTACGAGCACGTCGATAAATGTTGACAGAAAAGATTTCCTACCCCCGACTCAGTCAGTTTCCTACCCCCGACTCAGTCAGCTGCTGGACTGCTGGCAGAATATATTTTTATTAGACGAGAATGGACTCTATGATGCTCTCGAATTTAGAACGGGTTTTTTTTCTTTCTTTCCAGAATGACCTATTTTAATAATTGGACGGATTAGTGGCAAATTGCTTGGGCAATTGCTTTTATAGCGTGCCATCATAGCGCGTGGTGCCGCATCTTTCTCTCGTTTTACACACTTCTGGTGTTATATTATGATGTCTGTATTATACGAGCACGTCGATAAAATGTTGACAGAAAAGATTATTGGTTCAATCAGTTGTTGTAGTCCCATTAAAATTCACTTCGTTGTGTAGATATTTAATTACAGAGAGTACTAATTTGTCAAAAATGTGCTCTATGTCAGTTAAGAAATATTTGAAATGCTACACAATTAGTTTTATATTAGATTTAGACATATAAATATTCAATTTGTAATGGCTGGCAAACGGACCTCTCAGGTAGGGTCGGTCGGTCGTTTTTGAGACATTTCGTGAACAATATTTCAACATTTTTAACATTTCTTTTTTTAAATTCCAAATATTGTTAAAGTGTCTACAAAAGAATTTCGAAACAATATTGTAAATATATTTTGGCGTTTTCTTTTTTTATCGAAACAAAATCGACATTTCTTTGCTTGATATCCTTGCGGGGGGGTGGCATACACGTTTGGACTGCTGGCTGAATATACTTTTATTAGACGAGAATGGACTCTCTGGTCTCGTATTTTGAAAGGTTTTTTTATTTTCAGAATGACCTATTTTAATAATTGGACGGATTAGTGGCAAATTGCTTGGCAATTGCTTTTATAGCGTGCCATCATAGCGCGTTGTGTTGCACCTCTCAATGTTTGTCTCATTGGTATGTATGTACTCGACTACATTTATATTTGGAATATTATTATAGCTTTCAAATATAGCTTTGAACCTGGTGAAAGTGCAGTCACGTCAGCGCGAATCAAAGTAATCATAATCATCATCACAATATTTAAAAGAGAGTATTATTATTGCTCGACGCAGAGCGAAAATACCTCCAGCTGATTTTACATTCCCTGTGAATACATCTCGATTTATTAAAATATCAAAAAACAATCAACTAGTACTATGCTGTTAGTTTAAAATTCAATTCAATATGCAATAACGTCGTTAGTGACATTTTGCAGGAGATGCATTGTGTTTAATTTTGTTTAACAGTTCCAATTATTTGATTTAAAATTAATACATTTCGATTTCGAGGAAGTTTTTAGTTGATTTTTTGAATTTTGTGAGTGCTGTAATTATTGAATTATTAATCAAATGCATATAAAAGTGATATTTTCATTTTTTTTCTTCACTTTTTTCACTTTTTTGTCAATATTTCAAAAAATGTTAAATTAGATTTTTTTTAAAAATCATCCCTAAGTTAGTGTCTTTACATCATAATCTAGCAATTTGGGAATTTTTTACATTACATTATTTTTGTTAGCTTTGTTGAACTTTTTTGGCTCAAAAAAGTGATTTAAAGCGGTTTTTTGTGTTTTTCTCAAAAAATCAACATTGTTTGTCAACATTGATGCCAAATTTAGATTCTCTGATCCATTTCCTTTACAAAAATGTATACTTTTGTATGCATTTGAGTCATAGTTCAATAATTACAGCACTCACAAAATTCCAAAAAAAAACTGCCTTAAGTCCCCCCTTAAAGCAATCTATTCGCTCTGAAGTTGATCATCTATAATACTTCTTGGTAATTACCCTTACTATATGATTTTGTATATAGTTGTTGCTTTAATTTGCTTACATAACCCATACCCATTTTCCCGCGCAAATATAGGGCCCCGTATTTGTTTCCACTCGATGACCGCTATACTGCCAGGTATGCATCGTATTGCAGAAACAGATACACACGGTACAAAACATAGACGGGTCAAGCGTTAATGCTCCAGACAAACACAATCCTAAAACAATTACATATAAGTATATAGTTCAAAGAAAACTTCGAGACCGACACCAGAATGCATTGTTCTCGTCACGTGATGGGTGGGTTTTTTGTCTCCTGTGTCTATAGGCATATATTGAACTTGAAGTTCTTTAAAACTTAAAATCACTAGATTTCTATTAAACTGTGTTCAGTCGAAGTATATTTTTAGTATAGGCGATGAAAACCCCGGTCTCCAACATTTCGGATTTTTCAGGTTGGGTCGGTCGGTCGATTCTTGTTTTTGTTTTTTTGTTTGTTTGTTTTTCAAATTGTTTGTGATTTTTCAAAATGTTTGGTAAATTTGCAAAAATGTCAACATTTTACAAAATTGTATATAATTTTGAATTATATGCATGGGTTGGTCGGGCACGTAGGGGACAGTTTTTGTATTGGCCTTATCAATATGTTTCACCGGGGGCACTTTTATTAAAGAGTTAATTTTTCATTTCACAAGTCTTACAAGCGATCATTTTATTTGGCCTGACTACAGCACACATAAATGATTGACACCATTAACATGATTAACAACCAGATAAGCAAGTGATAAGAATCCGGATGTAAAAAAACTGTCACGAGGCACAGAAACGTGCACATTCAGTTTGTTTGTTCATTAACTTGAACTGTTAATGTCTGCTAGTTCTTTGATTGTTTGAAAACAAATATTACCGAAAATACTGTATGAACCGTTCAAGAAAGTTCATTGATAGCGGGATTCAATAAGAGTTCGACAAACACACAGAGATCGAGTAGACAAAAAGACGGAGCAAAAAAGTAAGAAAACACTTCAAATTAATACAGGTTCTGTCGGATTTTAAGGAATTTCAATATTTTACCTTGTACACAATAATTATATAACTGTTCTCATGTTTTCTGGATACACGTAGTCAACACGTGTTTGAATATCACGTGACCCGGCTTGCATACGTACTATCTTATTTGAATATGAAGGAAACTCTTAAGGAGAAGTGCTTATTTCCAAAGGTTGTGATAAATCTGCGCTAGGTTCAAGCCGCTTCAATTGCTCTACATACAAGTTAAAGATTCTTTTTGCAGCTTTACCTCTGTTTCTGTAACCCGATTCTTTTCACAGAACTTTACAAACGATTATTGCGCCTTTGTTTTTAATAACACAGCTGCAATTATATTAAATTGAGACTTATATTTTTACAGATTATGCCACTATTTTCATCAGCTGAAAATGGTGTCAAGGAAGAGAGAATTGGTTTCTGTCCAATTTGTCAATAGAGGGCGTGACCTGCAAGCTTTAATGGGAATCTTTCCTGGCTCCTGAAATGGCAGCGAAATATTTCGGGATGTGTTTTCTTGTTTTGAATAAACTAATGACATTTTTATACTGAATTCTGGTTTCTCAAGCTATTTTTGAATTTATCTGATGGCATCATTGGACATTAGGCACAGCGTAATAAGACAAAGGCACGGTTAAGAATTCGGTAGGTAGTGTTAGATAGTATGAGACATACACCTAACAAAAAAGTCCCTGACCAGGTGCTTTGATGTTGGCTAAACCAAAATCAATGATATGATAATCAATGAACGTTATGATTGTTCCAATGACCATAACTACCCACCACCAACGAAAATGTTTGCACTCAAATTGGGTTGATATGGGTTAGTGTGTGATTACGCAGTGAATATGTGTGTGTATACAGACTCGTGTCGATGCCAGTGAAAAGGCTGGCTCACATTGTAGCGGCAGATAACCCGCGAAAGGCGACAGACGTGAAAATCACAAAATGTTGGCGGCAAAACGGAAAACCAAGATTCGCTGACGGGTGGGAACGACCTTCAGCGACAACACGACGGCAAGGGACGAGGTCTCGACGGAGCCCGGAGACGAGGAACGAGGTCAGACGGCTGGCAGCGGATTGGCTGGCGGCAAGGAACGGCGGCTGACGGTGGGTTGCGGCGACGATTACGTGACCATGGCCAAGGCATATTGCAGCCTAACCCTAAGCCCGTCCTCCATAATGATGTAACAGCTTTGATAAAGAACAGGGGGACATTTTCTTTTTATATGAACTTCAAAATTGCATCGTGCCGGACAGTCTATTGAAATCGAACTGACGTCAAAAAATGTCAAAAATCGCACAAAAAGTTTAAAATCGTGGACCATCATTTCAAAATCGTAAACCATCGCAGACCACCGTTGCAATGCCGCAGGTACTCGCAAACAACCCGCTATCAACAGTCATCACCCGTCACCCTCCGTACAAAATTCGCAAGCCATTGTCGCACCAAGGTCGTTCCGATATCGGTACTTGCCGCAACTTATGTGTCGTCAGGGTTCGAGATGTGACGTCACTTGCCGTCAATGGTCGTTGATAACGACTACCAACGAAATTGTGACGACCTCAAAACGACTAGAGACGGCCTCGCACGGCATGGAAACGTTAAGGAAATGAGGGTTGCGGTCTCCAACGAAATCTGAACGGAATCACAACGAATTTGTTTGCCGCCACAAAATGTTCAACATGCTGAAAATTTGCCGACGGACGCGACTGATAATTTCGGCCGTCTGTGGTCGCTAGCGGATTCGTCAGCGACAATTGAAGGCAGCACACGATGATTAGTGGGAAATTCAAAATTGCAATTCGCAGTTTAACGTAGCTTGCGGTACCCCCTATTCGTCATAGTGTGAGCCAACCTTTAGCGATGTGATACCGATGCGCTACCATGGCTACCCTACTAGTACCGATCCCCGAAAATCGCAAAATTTGTGCTCCGGTATAGCTCCGGCGAGCATGGCGAGCGAATTCGGCTAGGTGTGACAGCACCTTTACCCATTCATCCAGATACCTGACTGGTTCAAATGGCACACAGTGAACAATACAAATCAATGTTATCCCAGTAGGAAACCAATTCTATTCTACTGTTTTGTCGTTAGTCGTAGTCATTGAAACAATCATAACTTCAAAACTATCCCCTCGATGTTTATGAATGAGGTATCAAACATTGGAGAAGAAATTTGCTCATTAAATGTATATCTCATATTGATGGAACCGATTATTGATTTTGGATTAGCCAACAACAAAGTAACTGGTCAGGGACTTTTTGTGTTTGGTGTATAGTGCACATTTTCCTCAGTGTCCATGGTTGTACCACCACTGTAAAGCGCAGACAAGCAGCACTTCTCTTACAATAAAGCATTCCGGGTTAATTTAGATTTATAACAATATAGCATTCCATTTCAATTTAATATCCAGACATTATAATAACATTAAGCATTCACGTTTGCATGATTAAAGACCCATTAGATTCACATTATATGATATATAAAACGAATATTATGATATGTTCGTTTTTATGAGGGTAAAATAACATACGTCTATAAACACACATTACACAAATTGCCATAATGCCCCGACATACTTTCACCAATAATACTGTTCACCATTGACAAACGAGCCAAGCGATAATGCGTGTCGAAGTTGAAGACATTCATCACATACAAATCTCTCTCTACAGCGATCTCGAGAATGACTTTGTGTTGCAACAAAGATTGTTTCTGTTTAGTTGGCAAATTCACAAACTAGGACGCCACAATATATGTCTTACCTAGATTTAGTTGACACTTGAGTCGAACTAAGGCCACAATGATCATTTGACATAAAAACAGCATGTCGGATTTGAGATTTCCAGCCTGGCCTCGTTCAAGATGTTTCACTGCTATCGATTGATTTGATACATCAGGCACAATAATATCATTAATTCAGAGACGTAATTCTGTTTGTGTGCGCCATCATGTATACTATACAAACATGGTTTGGATTATTCGTTTTAATATACGTTTAATATTTTAATCATAGCACACCATCACACGAATCACGTTTATAGCGTTGTTGTCTGCTAGCATAATTAAATTAAGCAATTTCAAAACAGAAAGAAGTATTCGTTCAGTTTCTTTATTTTGAGAAATACAACATTAGGCTATATTGTTTGTCAATTTAGTACATTCTCTGCAAGAGAGTAGTACTCGCAGATACGTAAATCAGCTTTGCCATGTGGGAAATTTAAAATAAAACGACAAAGAGTTTGATTGATAAAGCATTCAATGAAAAGATAATATCCAGGCAGTATTAAATCATTACTACAGTCTGACAGTATACTTTATAAAACCCATTCGTTAGATATGTTCGCTAATAAAGGAGGGCAAAATAACATACGTCTATATAAACACACATTACACAAATTGCCATCATGCCCCGACATACTTTCACCAGTAGTTCTGTTCACCATTTGCGAACGAACCAAACGATAAGTCGTGTCTAAGTTGAAGACATTCATCATATACAAATCTCTCTACAGCGATCTCGAGAATGACTTTGTGTTGCTACAAAGCTTGTTTCTGTCTAGTGGGCAAGTACACAAACTAGGCAAACTAGGACGCCACAAATATGCCGTTCCCAGATTTCTGCGACACGTGAGTCGAACTTTTAAGCCAACAATGATCATTTGGCATAAAAAAACAGCATGACGAGACCAAATACCCTTGTCACAGTTGACGTGTTTTGCCCCGAGCTTCGCTACTTGCTCTTTGAGAGCTTTCACCTGGACTCGTTCAAGCTGTTTCACTGCTATCGATTGATTTGATACATCAGGCACAATAATATAATTAATTCAGAGACGTAATTCTGTTTGTGTGCGCTATCATGTATACTATATAAACATGCTTTGGGTTATTCGTTTTAATATACGTTTAATATTTTAATCATAGCACACCATCACACGAAATCACGTTTATAGCGTTCTTGTTTGCTAACATAATTAAATTAAGCATGTCAAATTAAGCATGGCAATGTCAAAACAGAAAGAAGTATTCGTTCGGTTTATTTATTTTGGGAAATACAACATTAGGCTATATTATTTGTCAATTTAGTACATTCTCTGCAAGAGAGTAGTACTCGCAGATACGTAAATCAGTTTTGCCACGTTTGACATTTAAAATAAATCGACAAAGAGTTTGATTGATAAGAGTTCAATGAAAATATAATATCCAGACAATATTAAATCATTACTATAGTTTACTTGATAAAACCCATTAGTTATATATATTCGCTAATAAAGGAGGGCAAAATAACATACGTCTATAAACATTACACCAATTGCTATCATGCCCCGACATACATTCACCAGTAGTTCTGTTCACCATTTGCGAACGAACCAAACGATAAGTCGTGTCTAAGTTCAAGACATTAATCACATACAAATCTCTCTACAGCGATCTCAAGAATGACTTTGTGTTGCGACAAAGATTGTTTCTGTCTAGTGGGCAAATGCACAAACTAGGACGCCACTATATGTCTTTACCTAGATTTATTTGACACTTAAGTCGAACTTGTAAGCCCACAATGATCATTTGGCATAAAAAAACAGCATGTCGGGACCAAATACCCTTGTCGTTGTTGACGTGTTTTGCCCCGAGCTACGCTACTTGCTCGTTGAGAGCTTTCCAGCCTGGCCTCGTTCAAGATGTTTCACTGCTATCGATTGATTTGATACATCATCAGGCACAATATCATTAATTCCGAGACCTAATTCTGTTTTTGTGCGCCGCTATCATGTATACTATATAAACATGCTTTGGATTATTCGTTTTAATATACGTTTAATATTTTAATCATAGCACACCATCACACGAAATCACGTTTATAGCGTTGTTGTTTGCTAACATAATTAAATTAAGCAATGTCAAAACAAAAAGAAGTATTCGGTCGGAAAGAGAAATACAACATTAGGCTATATTGTTTGTCAATTTAGTACATTCTCTGCAAGAGAGTAGTACTCGCAGATACGTAAATCAGTTTTGCCATGTTTGAAATTTAAAATAAAACGACAAAGAGTTTGATTGAGTGTGGGTTTGATTGCATTCAATGAAAATATAATAGCCAGACAGTATTAAATCCTACAGTTTACTTGATAAAACCCATTAGTTATATATGTTCGCTAATAAAGGAGGGCAAAATAACATACGTCTATAAACACACATACACAAATTGTCATCATGCCCCGACATACTTTCACCAGTAATTCTGTTCACCATTTGCGAACGAACCAAACGTTAAGTCGTGTCTAAGTTGAAGACATTCATCACATACAGATCTCTCTACAGCGATCTCAAGAATGACTTTGTGTTGCGACAAAGATTGTTTCTGTCTAGTGGGCAAATGCACAAACTAGGACGCCACAATATATGTCTTACCTAGATTTATTTGACACTTGAGTCGAACTTTTAAGGCCACAATGATCATTTGGCATAAAACAGCATGTCGGGACAAAATACCCAAGTCATTGTTGACGTGTTTTGCCCCGAGCTACGCTACCTGCATGTTGAGAGATTCGACTGGACTCGTTCAAGATGTTTCACTGCTATCGATTGATTTGATCCATCAGGCACAATAATATCATTAATTCAGAGACGAAATTCTGTTTGTGTGCGCTATCATGTAGATAAAACATGCATTGGGTTGCTATAAGTCTCTATGCGTTTCCGTTTATTGTTAATCATGTTAATTTTGCGGGTGCCTTGAATTACAGAGTCGCGAACCACTTTTTGCTGTTGTTTTAATCATCCTTGTATAAAACAATGACTATATAAATGAGATACCGTCGCTGTGCTTGGTATGTGATAATGGGTAAATACCACATCACTCATCACTTCGGCGCATTGCACGCAATATATTGGCAAAGTGTTGACGAAACGTTACAATGGGGAAATAAACTCATCACAAAAAGATCCGAGACACTTAAAAAGGATCAAATAATTAATGGCCCGAAAGGGTTTGGATTAATCGAAGCAAAGAACCAAGTCACGCATACATTTGTTCTGCCTATGTTGACACCTCGATTGTTGAGATACGATGTTGCATAGCGGAGTAATTGTCATTTTAATGGTCGTTGGTCCAACAACTCCATCAAACCTGAGACAACATTGGAAGGCGTATCCTCGTCAAAACAATAATGCAAACCTATTTCTATAGGGATGATTGTCACTTTTGAAACTGGACCTACGACCATTGAAATGGCAATAACTCCGCTCCGCAACATCGTATCTCAACAATCGAGGTGTCAAAATACGCAGAACAAAATTATGCAATGGGTTCTTTGCTTCGATTAATCCATACCCTTTCGGGCCGTTAATTATTGGTTCATTTTTAAGTGTCTCGATACTTTTTGTGATGAGTTTAGATACACAACACTGATAATAATTTGGGTGATTGGAAATATCCTAAAACGGGTGTCCCATTATACCAAATACAATAACACATTCATAAGGCAGTAATTTCATTATTTTTCAGTTGCTTAATATGGCAAATAAAAGCTGCCTTATAACGTACCTCTTGATAACACTGCGCGCCAATACATAGGACTGTGTATACGTAATTACCATACTCACTGGTTATCATGATTATGGTTATGGAGACTGTCATACTTTCGCACTTTAACTTCACACCGCTGAATCAGCATATTTTAAATATAGGTAGGGCGGGTGAAAAGGCGCGAAAAGATTATGATATGTTGATTTTATACTGTGCGTCATCTTTCAAGTTCCCGCAAATCCCAAATGTTTGCACTAAATGTCAAATGTACTTAAATGCCAACGGAGTGGGTCCTATCACATTATAGTAAAACATATTCTACCTACGGACATTTTAACCTTTACTATACTGCATTCTCATGTTTCTGATTTATCTGAAAATGAAATAATTATGTAATGTGATCTGGGAAACCCCGTCAGATGTCGCCAGATGTGAAATAGGGATTATGGGTAAAAACAACAAAAGTAAGAAAACGCAACAAAAACAACTTTTTTTTTATAATTCATTTCCATTAAGGGGGACTCAAGGAAGTTTTTGACTTGATTTTTTGAATTTTGTGAGATATGTAATTATTGAACTATTAATCAAATGCATATAAAAGTATTCATTTTGGAAAGGAAATGGATCAGAGAATCCAAATTGGGCGTCAATTTTGACTTTTTTTTTTTTTTTGACCCCAAAAAGTTCAACAAAGCTAAAAATTAAAAAAAATGAGAACAAATTATCAAATTGCTAGATTATGATGTAAATACAACTTAGGGACGATTTTTTTCATTCACTCAAAACTTTTTTGTAGGCAGTATTGTAATTCGTAGAGTTTTAGCTCTCTTATGATACAAATATCTCCAATATCCCAAATTTCACCATGTGGAGAGTTTTCCCAGATCGCATCAAATATGATAAGTTTGTATGTTATCATCACTATAAGTTATGGACGGAAATTCTAGAATTGTACTATAGGCTGCGTTATTATATGACACAATTGCGTTGTCGCATATTGTGCACAGGCCGCGCAAGAACTATTACAATAGATGCATCCTGGTGGGGGCAAAATTGACCAGTGTGATATATTGTGACATATCACACGATGGCTAGAACAGGCCGCGCAAGAACCATTTCAATATATGCAGCCTGGTGGGGGCGAAATTGACCAGTTTGATATCGTGACATATCACACAATGGCTAGAACATGCCGCGCAAGAACGACTCTATTGCAACTGATCATCCTGTTGGTTGCGAAATTGACCAGTGTGATATCGTGACATATCACACAATGGCTAGAACAGGCCGCGCAAGAACCAATCTATTGCAACTGATCAGTATGTTGGGGCGAAATTAACCAGTGTGATTGCGCGACATATCACACAATGGTTAGAGCAGGCCGCGCAAGAATCAATCAATTGCAACTGATCAGCCTGTTGGGGCGAAATTAACCAGTGTGATATCGTGACATATCACACAACGGCTAGAACGATGAAATTGTAGCAAGTGTTTCAAGTGATTAATGTCGCGTTCACACTCCGGTCGTTGGACATCGCGCGACGTCTTCGGTTATCGGTGAGCAATGTCGACTTTTATCAGTCGACGTCGCGCGATAGCCAAAAGTCAGAATTAACACTTTCCAAGCGGCAGGCAGCTGCAGACGACATTCCAAAATTTCACAAAATATTTCAAAAATGTCAAAATTACTGTATTTCATTACCATATTTGGAATGACCATGAGAAATGCATTGAAATAAGTACAAACATGCCTAGTGTTTGGTCAGTAATCTTTGAGATAGACTTTGAAAATTATGAAAGGTTTCTGAAAAAATCTGTTTTGTGTATGGTAACAATAATATCCGCGTGGAAAGCGATAAAACAGAATTCCACAAGCAAATGCAGAGCAATCTTCATCAATCAAAGCTTTTCAATGTCGTCTTAAAACATATTTGTTCCAATGTGCATATCATGTTAAATTGGTTTTTTTATGTTATTTGTTATGGCAATTTTCAGCTCACATGCTCATGTTTAAATTTCGTGTTTTTGTTTGTATATGTAGTACGCCTCGGAATAGGTTGCCTGGATAGATGGCACTTTATAAATTCATGATTATATTATTATGCCAATGACTATGAAACTACATAGAAAACGTCGTGATCCTATCATCAGTACCAGGATATACACCACCCTTCACTATCATGTCGTCATCCTTGGACAAGATCATCATTAATCACGTGACGATGACAAGTATCAGCGTTCCAAAGCACCCTTGTCGGTTTACACCATATACGAGTACACTAAACATTGCCATGTAATCAGAGCTGCGCGAAAGAGCCTTCCTCCATCCCCTTCGTACTTCAACTCCACTTAACATTCACACTCGTCTCTTTGGTGAGGCAGAAATTTCTCTTACACCAAACCCGGTGGCACGCATTATCAAGTGCTAGTTAATTGTCCAGGAAAATCACATATGCATAAACCCAGCGATAGAGTGGAGTTAATTTGTAGGTCAGTCACTGAGGAAGACACATTTAAAATGCAATTCACATGTCGGCTTATTCACACTATACTACTACAACAACGCGATCTTGTAAAGGACCATAGAGTATAGGTAAAGTTCTTCTAGGAGGCGCCCGATCAGTGCCGGGCGGCGCTCAGGGTGAAACGATGTGTTTGGATGTAGTTCAGCTTCTGTAATTATAATGTCCTCTTTTATAAGCCCAAATGTAGGTCTTCAAAGTCAATGTTCAGTTGGGACATACCGGTATCATAGCAAATGATTAATGGCATTTTTAGCACCAATAAATTTATCGCGCGCTGTCGTCACTACCGTAACTTTATGGACGTATAAAACCAACGTAACCATGATAACACGAATACAATTAAAACTCTTTTTACTTTCTTATCCTATCGTACCATATATGATAGCTCATGGAGACAACTCAAAGAGGTAACATCCCGATTAATGATTTACCCTCCGATATATGAATTAGACATTAATGATGAACACCCTAAAACCATAAAGCCATAGCAAATATCTATTATATAATTTCGTGATCTGAACCGGGACCTGAACCTAAAGGAACTGGAAAATGGCGACCATTTCCTCACTACTGGCTATGAACACCTGCAGACACGTCATTCTATGAACTGAACCGGGACCTGAACCTAAAGGAACTGGATAATGGCGACCATTTCCTCACCACTGGCTATGAACACCTGCAAACACGTCATTCTATATGAACTGTGACAGGATCCACCATTTTGTCGTCACTTGTGCACGATTGAACACGTGACAATGACAAGTATCATCGTTCCAAAGCACCCCTATCAGTTGACACCATGCACTAAACATCATCGTGTAACCCAAGCTGTACGGAAGAGCCTTCCTCCACCATCGCACTATACAGCTACACTTCACATCCACACTCATCTCTTTGGTGAGGCAGAAATTTCTCTTATACCAAACCCGGTGGCACGCATTATCAAGTGCTAGTTAATTGTCCAGGAAAATCACATATGCATAAACCCAACGATAGAGTGGAGTTAATTTGTAGGTCAGTCACTGAGGAAGACACATTTAAAATGCAGTTCACATGTCGGCTTATTCACACCCGGGGGGGGGGGGGGGGGGGGGGGGCACTGACATTGGAAAAGGGTATAGGTATGTGCCGCGCTGAAGACCCCCTTTTTCACCCTCTCCTGCTAGCTCTTATGACCCCCCTTTTGAGCCTGCTTCAGTTCTCAAGACCCCCAGTTTGATTGAAAATTCAAAAATTGCGAAATTTTGCGTTCCAAAGCCCCAATTCTTCGAAAATGTTGCGTTCATGCTAATCAAAATTGAACTATAGGTCAGTTTTCAAGACCTACTTTTTTAACCTAAAGGGACTGAATAATGGCGACCATTTCCTCACCACTGACTATGAACACCTGCAAACACGTCATTCTATATGAACCGTGACAGGATACACCATTTTGTCGTCACTTGTGCACGATTGAACACGTGACAATGACAAGTATCATCGTTCCAAAGCACCCCTATCGGTTGACACCATGCACTAAACATCATCGTGTAACCCAAGCTATGCGGAAGAGCCTTCCTCCACCATCGCACTACAGCTACACTTCACATCCACACTAATCTCTTTGGTGAGGCAAACATTTCTCTCTTTTATACCAAGCCCGGCGGCATGCATTATCAAGTGCTAGTTAATTGTCCAGGAGAATCACATATGTATAAGCCCACCGAGGGAGTAGAGTTACTTTGTAGGTCAGTCACTGAAGTAGACACATTTTAAATATGGTTCACATTCAGGATTATTCACACTAAAACAGCACGAAGACCAGGGAGTATGTAGTTGTAGTTCCCTTTATAGGAGGGTCAGACCACTGGCGGGTAGAGGGTCACTACATGGACAATTCTGTCAGCGTCATTTCTTTAGGGTAATATTGGGTTGGACATGATGGATGAGTTTGGACCCATCCATCATGTCCAACCCAATATTATATTGGCTCACCCCTACTTTAATTTCCTTGAGCCCGTGTCCATCAATTACCCTTATCCGGACCTTAAAAAGTTGACGAAGGATGCCTTCTTCGTTTAATATAGCAATGACAAATATAGATTACATAGAAACGGACGTTGACAGGGCCTGCGATTGCTTCAAGGCTATTTATTTATCTGAAGATGAATTGGTCTCGTGGTTTCAATGAAAACAGCATGAATACATATTAAATAAATAACCCAAATAAATGCTAATATTTTTTTCCTGAATTATCATGAAATCATTTCCTGTTTTGAATAAATGACCCAAAATTAATGGGTGAACGTGACAATGGTGGTCCCTTTTCACTATTGTCTTTGGTCTTTAAGCAAATCTTTAGGGACCAGGAAAGAAAATCAAAAAGATTTGCTCTGAAAATCAACTAATGTCATGAATGTCTCTTTAAGACCAGACACATTAGACAAGAGTACGAACATACTTGACATGATCGAGGCGTAATAAAGCATGGATTTACAAGACGGTGATGGACTTCAGCCGTGTACACATTCCCCATTTTCTATCGTGAAACGCACTGCATTTTTATCATGCACTGAAAGCTAAATGCTTATACGATTGTAAACACTTTCGCCTAAATAATTTTACGTTGCGTTCCAGCTCATTTATAAAACAATCTATTGTTGAGAACAAAGAAGATTTCTTGATGTACCCCATCATGCTTAGCGCCCCTACAGTACCAGCAGGGCTTATCACAAAAACAAACAGTGCCACACATGTGTTAAAGTAATTAACAGCTGGAACTCGTCTGACCTCTACCATAGTAATACAAGGTGCAGATAGGGTAAACTTGGCCACAAATATGAAAGAAGTTGAATCCCATAATAAAAATAGAGGGTCTTTAAGAAAATCAAGCGAGGACTGTATTAAAGACACATCAATCATATTACTTGCTACAGGATTTTATTAAATACCCTCGTTTAACAACTTTTTAAGCATTTCCTTGCACTGTAATTTCGATGGGAACCAGTAGACACTGGTGACAGAAATCAGTGATCATGTGATGAAGTGAAGCATCCTGGGGTGCATCAAGAGATATACTTTGTGTTAAGAATGACTATCTATCTGGAGCCCTGGATGAGATCTGAGACGAATACATATTTCTCTCCATAATCAGGTAACGACATAAAACGCTACCCTGACACAGACGTCAAAATATTGGTGTCTGACCGTTAAAACACCGATGACGCCTTCTGGCTAATGCCTTCAACAACTTTGAAAACACGTGGATTCAATCAAAGCAACCGCTAAACTCAGATAAGTTCGTTTTATTTTGATACTCCAACCACGACTCGGTAACAGCATTACATTGGATATCCCTACTAGGTCTTCTACGCCGACAGTCGCAAAGCGCTAAATCGTATGCTAACACTTTCCACGCGGCTATTAGTTTTACCATATTATACAAAACAGATTTTTCAGAAACCTTTCCTAACTTTCAAAGTCTTATCTCAAGAAGTACTGGATCAATACTAGACATGTTTTTACCTATTTTAATGTATTTCTCATGATGATTCCAAATATGGGGTTGAAGTGTTAAAAAAAAGTAGGTCGTAAGATGTATTATATTTATGAACGGAATTTACTTTAATTAATCTTTTTTCAAACCAAATCACTCGACTTATAAATACACTTACTTGACCATTATAGGGTGCCTTAGCGTCAAATAGGTTAGGTACCCTCGGGGGAGGGGGGGGGGGGGCTTCTGAAAGGAGGTGTTCCGCAAGCATAAAAGTGTACATTATATGTTAGAAAAAAACCTATCGAGCCCAACTTTTGTAATTATATAGAACAAAACACCACACTTATGACAAATGATGTCATAGTTATACAATGCACATTCGCAAATTTTAGCACCGATACCCATGACGTCATCGACACCGGACTTTCGATCGCCGCGAATTTCAAAAATTGCATGTTGAGTGATGGCAGTTTTTATTAATTTTTGTGACTAGTATGGTGTTTTGTTCTATATAATTATGTAATTTCGGCTCGATAATTATTTTTCTAACAAATAATGCTCAATGTTGTGCTTGCGGGATACTTCCTTTAATGGATATGAGGTTACGGGGATGTGCCGCCAATTAGGGTCCCATTTTTCAGCCTCTGTTAAATGGATGACCCCTTTTTAAAGCCATTTTTGGTAAATGTATGGGTCTATAACCCTTAATTTTGCTGTTTTTCACAGAAATGTTAGCAAAATCTGTCAAATATTTAGGAACATTATGGGTATCCGGTAAACGTAGGTCCATTTCTCCCCGAAAATGTGTAAATGGATGGGTCAGTTTTTCATTTTCCTGGCGGCACATCCCTACCAACAAACAAATATATGAGTACCCCCCCCCCCCCCCCCCCCCACACGTTAAACTACCAGTCATATAAGTTTACCAGACGCATAACGATGAAGGTATAATGGCGGTATTTTATTATCGCTATTTCCATGCTTTAGTTGTCCAAGAATACAACCTAATGGTTCATTGACGTGGCCTGGTTCTTTTGTGTCCTATTATTTTATAAGCCAAATGTATTTATTACACCGCTTTGTTATTGAGCCAAGCCAATAAGATGAGTTTGGACCAATCCATCATGTCCAACCCAAAGAAGATTTCTTGATGCATCCCAGGATGCTTCACTTTCATCACATGACCACTGATTTCTGTCACCAATGTCTACTGGTTCCCATCGACATTACAGTGCAAGCAAATGCTTACAAAGTTGTTAAACGAGGGTCTTTAAGATAATTTTCTTGCAAGTAATATGATTGATGTGTCTTTAATACAGTCCTCTCTTGATTTTCTTAAAGACCCTATATATTTATAAATACTAAGCTTTAGTTGGGATTCAACTTCTTTCATATTTGTGGCCAAGTTTACCCTATCTGCAACTTGTATTACTATGGTAAAGAGGTCAGACGACCTCCAGCTGTTAATTACTTTAACACATGTGTGGCACTGTTTATTTTGGTGATAAGCCCTGCCGGTACTGTAGGGGCGCTAAGCATGATGGGGTACATCAAGAAATCTTCTTTGTGTCCAACCAATGGTCGTATTATAGCTCATCCCCTACTTGAATTTCCTTGACTCCGTGTCCATCAAATAACCTTATCCGGACTTTTACTGACACACCGACTTTAAAGGGGCATTGAGGGATACGTATGGGAGTGCGCCCTCAATGATCCTGGAAATCCGTTTATCATATACAATGTCATGATTTTCCAAGTTTCGATATCATCATATCGAAACTCAGGTGCTGAATTCGGAAGTTATGCATCGTTATACACACGGACTTTCGCGGCAAATCTCAACCCGGAAGTGCCGTTATTTGCTTATTTTGTCATGAAGGCGATGTCGGAATTGTATGACATTTTGGATTTGGGCTATGTTGATGATTATCTTTACGTTATTTGCTCATTTAGTATATCGATACATCTCTCAATGCCCCTTTAAAGGTAACATAACAAAACCATTATCTGGTATTCTACACACATATTCATATTGAATGGCTTGTATTCAAGCGATACAAAAATAAATTGCACTCGCTATCAAAATATATATATTATTATAGCTCGTGCAATATATTTTTGTTTCTCACTCAGAGCTTTTCAATATCATACATATTTGTGTATTTATACTTATGGTTTTACTGAAAAATGGTTTTGTAAATTTTAATAATATGCTAATCTTCCTTTTTTAAGTGGGTTACCGTTTTGTTATTCTATGTTTTTTGTTTTTGTTTTTTGCAATGTATTGGATACAACCATTTTTAAATTGAATCGGTATTTTTGTTTCAATTACAATTATTCAGTTTTAGATTATAAGAGCTGATTTTCCTCATTGTTCAATATTCTACCTTTGGTAAATGTATTTCTTGGCTGTATTTGCAGTCAATTTCGATGAAAGTCAATTATTCAGGGTCAGAACAAAGGCAATTTCATTTTTTCATTCATGATGACCTAACTGTGTCACATTTGATGATATTTTAATCGAAAATTTGAAGAAGAACATAACGAGTGCTTGGAGCACACATGTGTTAAGTGCATTTTTGGGGGATATTTTGCGTAATATGATAGAAAGTGATATTCTCTATTTAGTGAACACATCATCTAAGTGATTATAACACCATTTTAATGGTTAAAATGGCTTGAACACTATCTGCAAATTTCCATGTCAACAATTTGTTTGGAGCACAGATGTTTTAAGTGAATCATGCAAAACACTTGGTGCATGCTATTAGTGCCGTACTTAACACGTGTGTGCTTCAAAGATCATGTGCAATGTTATAAAATTAAGACTACTAATGCAGCAAGAGGTTAAAGGTCATTATTGGACTTCTTTATCAGCTATGTACAACTAATTGAGACAGCTTATAGTGTCTGGGGTATCCACATGTTCCTCGTTGATCCTAAGTACGTTTTCGGCTAAAATAATGGAGTTTTCTTCAAAGTCGTGATGTAAAACTATATCCACATAAGACACTATCAATATCCATAGTTACTGTCAAAGAGTAAATGTAATGGGTGCAAACCTGATCTGTCTCACTTAGACAAAGTTTGAAGTTTTGTTTTCTCAAAACTCCAAAAATGTACTTTAGACATCTGTGCTCCAAGCACTCGATAATTGACATGTTACTTGTAACATATGTTTAAAATGACGATGCACTTTGCCGTTCCCGTTTCTCCTTGAGCAAAATGTGTTCATCAATGTATACTAGAAAGGACATAGTATTTGCTTAACATTAAGTTAGATAACCACAATATGAATGAAGAATAATATCCATTTATGTTCAATTGAAAAGGATTTGACACAATAATGTGGTTCGCTTTCACAACGCTCTTCGTATATAAACAATTCGTTAAAATCTACAATAGAAATCCTAAGCTACCGTTCCATTCGCGCACTTTACTACATAAATAACAGGGCATTCTAACGTCTATTCCAATTATCAGTCACCCGAGATCACGGTGCTAGTACTTTTGTATAGTTTTCAATCAAAACATAACTGATCTAGAAAGAAAACTGATACTTCATTGAAACCGGGCTTCAAACGGCAGAACACTTTAGAAAGGTATTCTACATTTGAAGTAAGATACTTGACGTGTAATAATGCATCACTGTACAATGCGATGATAGACTTCATCCATGAACACAAACTCAATTCACATTCTCGTCTTTTGCGCTACCTCCTTCAGAGGTTTAAGACACCTTCGCCGAAATATTTCTTTTTTACTTCGTTCTTGGGTCAGTTATAAAACAATCTAAGCCCATTTCTATTCCTGGTCCATTGCTATCTGGAGAGCCCGCTGGAGAGCTGTGGGCGAGAAACTAATATTCATTCGTCTCAAGATGAGAAAGTATACTGCTAGTTCACCGGTGGTTGTAACTATGTTATGTATAGATGAAAGTTAACAAAATAAAAAGAATGGAAAAAATGTACACTACTCAGCATAATATGGTACAGGGCGATTTCACGGAAGCAAATGGGAGAAACAATATTCCGCCAGAAGACATGTCAATGATAATGGCGTACAATAAATCACCTGGCCCTGTGTTATATTGATTCAGGTGATTGTAAGGACCACATTATACATATAATCAGTAAGTCTTTGTATGGTGAAATCGCTTTATGAAATTCCATGAATTTGCCCTATAAATCATTGTTTTGTTTCTAATAATTATTAGGCGTCAAGCATCGAAATCAAAATAATTATACACCACCCCACATTTCCAATAGAGTTTTCGACCTCATATCAATACAGAAAATATTAGCCTCTCGAAATTTTCATGGAGTTGAAACAGTTTAGCTTTTATTCAACGTAATTGTTCAATTCGACTGAAGTTTCCTAAAATATTATATGAAGTTTTGAATGAAACAATGAAATTCGATTGTTTTTATCAAATATGTACATAATAAATATAGTACTCATAATTTGGAGTGCCAAACTCAAACTGTGATGGTGTCTATAACTTCTACAACAATAAGCGTTTTAAGGGTATTGCTATCAGTCAGTTCGTTTTAATTCGCTCTGAGGGAATGACGATTCACTCCCGTCCTTTGCAACTCTTCAACAAATTACATATGAACTACGTACATACGGAACGTCAATTTGTTTATATTTAAGCAACATTTCTCTACATGTCAAACAGACTAGAGCTTCAGAGGATAGCGTTAAGTACATATAGGTTAGGTACCCTAAATATCAACCGCATGAGCACACCAGATATTGAAGATGTAATGACTGTATTTAGAATATCCCTATTCCATGCGGCAGAGGTGGCCCAAACAATAGTTCGTCGACGTGGCCTGGTTTGTATGTCCTATTATGTTCTGTTATTAGCCAAGCCAATAAGATGAGTTTGGACCCATCCATCATATCCAACCCAAGATTATATTGGCTCAACCCCTACTTTAATTTCCTTAAGCCCATGTCCATCAATTACCCTTATCCGGACTTACTGACACACCGACTCTAAAGGCAACATTACCAAACCATATCTGGTTTCTCTTGTTGCAGTATCTCCGGTGTAGTGAATGACCTTAAAAAGTTGACGAAGGATGTCTTCTTCGTTTAATATAGCAATGACAAAGATACATTACATAGAAACGGACGTTGACAGGGCCTGCGATTGCTTCAAGGCTATTTATTTATCTGAAGATGAATTGGTCTCGTAGTTTCAATGAAAATGTACACGCTTTAGAGCGGCTTTACACTGTTATACTGACCAAATAACCCAGATGATATACGCCTGTATTTAGATTTCTGTCTATAGCTCAAATAAAAATATAAACTGCATTGGCATTAATGTTTGTTTTAATGGAAACAAAATTCACGAAGTGATATTACATTATATTTCCATTTGTTAAAAAGGGTTGCATCCACTTTTTATGCAAATACAATTTTACTGAACCAAATATTTATGTTCATAATTTAGTTTCAGGAATTTGACCATTCATGACCAGTCAATCGTACCTCGCTAATATCATTATGGTACTGTTAAGTGACAATTTAAAACAAAATAACATGGCAGGCAATTACGTTAACAAAATGACGACCCACTTTTCAGACATGAATTTTGCAATAACAATTTGATTTATCAATTTTTTATTTATTTATAGGCCATATTTGCTTTCATCATGTTTATAACGATAATATTTGAAGAAAAAAAGAAAACAGTGCATTGGACACATGTGTGGTTTGCGTTTACAATGGCTTTATATAAACACATTGTTAAAATCTATAGAATTTTTGAAAAAAGTAATGAGGTTCCGTTTCACCGCTGCACTTTACTACATAAATAACAGGGCATTCTACTGCTCATTACAATTGTAAGACAAATGGTGTTAGTGCTTCTTTCTTTTTTTGAATCAAAGCATTAATAATCTAGTTAGTAAGGAAATATTTCACACCGGGCTTCAACCATCAGTAAATGTTCCTTTAGAAATGCATTCTCAATTTGAAGTAACATACTTGACGTGTAATAATGCATAGCTGTACAGTGACGGACTTCATCCATGAACACACACTCAATTCACTCACTACCTCCCTATGAGGTTTAAGACACCTTAGCCGATTTTTTTTTCTCTTTACCTTTCGATCCAGGGACACTTGTAAAACAAATGTCTATTCCCAGTCCATTACCGTCATTGGATATTACTGTCTGGAGCGGCGGATGGGAGTTTGGACTAATAATTATTCGTCTATGGATAAGGCAAGTACAAATACGCGGTACCACTGATCAGTATGACGATTTCACAGAAGTATAATATGGTGACATATTCCGCCAGAACTTCAGAAGAGAGGTCAATGATATGGAGGACTAAAACATCACCTGGCACTAGTATTCGGATATTGATTCACGTGATTGTAATGAACACATACAATCACCAAATGTCTTGTAGATCAGGAAATTGCCAAATGCAATTCTATAAATTTGCCCTCATCCGTCGTTTTATAGGAATCATTTGGCGTCAAGTATTGAAATAATATATTCCACACTTCTATTAATTCTTTCAAACTTATTTCAATAAAATATCACTCTCTCAAAAAGTAATTTATTATTACAATATTGAAAAAGTTGAGCTTTCATTCAATTTAAATATCCAATTTCATAAGATACCGAAGTTTCCTAAAAGATATAATGTTTTGAATAACATTTATTGCATGCAATCGTAGTATTTTGAAAATAGATATAATGAGATTTCCTTTCACCTGTGTACTTTACTACATAAATAACATGGCGTTACACTGCTCGTTCCAATTATCAGACACGGAGTTATGATTTCGGTCGTTTTGAATCATCAGTTTTGTTTAAAAGAAGAAGAAAAAAAATCATTCAAAGCATCAATATTATCTTTATAAGATATGGCATTCTAAAATTACAATTGCTAATAAGGGGTAATATGTCGCGGTCATTGTACAATTCGAACAAGACGTTAAACGGACTTCATCCATTCACATAATTGTTCAATTTATTTTCCCGACCTTTGTGGTTCGGCCAACATTTTTCTCTTTACCTTTCGTTCCAGGGACAGTTATAAAACAACTTAAACACATTTCTATTCCCGGATCATTGCTGTCACTGCCTATCTCTGTATAGAGCGTCAGAGGAGTACCGAGACGAGTAATTATTCGTCTCGGGATGACAAGCACCCGGGGTGGGGGTCACTCAGATACTTTTTTGGTAAGGATGTGCCGCCAGCAAAATGAAAATTGCCCCAAACGTTTACCAATTTTCGGGGGAAATGGACCCATATGTTTACTAGAGACCCATAATATATCTATTCTTACATATTTGACAGATTATGTTAAAATATCTGTGAAAAACAGCAAATTTAAGGATTTTAGACCCATAAATTTACCATAAATGGCTATTTAAAGGGGTCATTCGTTTACCAGACGCGGGTGAAAATGGGACCTTATTTGGCGACACATCCCGTGACCTCATATACACTAAGTGCCGCCCCCCCCCCCCCCCCCCCCCCCCCCCCCCCCCCCTCCGTTCCCCGGAGAACAAGCATACCGGTGGTTAACTGCTCAGTATAAACGGTACAGGGTGGTTTCTCGGAAGTATATGCAAAACAGAATTATCAATGACATTGAGTGCAATGAAATCACCTTGTATTACTACAGGTATTGATTCAGGTAATATGATTGCATTTTTTACTCATATAAATCAGTTTGTCTTATGGATGAGGACATTGTCTTATCAACCTCCGTGAATTTGCCCTGTAAATCATTTTCTTTTTACAACAATAAGTTGGCGTCAAGTATTGAAATATTATACACCATATTTAAAGCTTGAATGATACAATAAAATTCGATATTGTTTAAAACTTGCTACTAGACTATTGTCTCCTTAATGCTAGTGTTAAACATGTGAAACATGTTATACAAGAAGATAATTGCCCATTGATAACAGTCAAAACTGTATCAGTTCGTTTTAATTCGCTTTAAGTGAACCGCAACGAACATCTCCCGTCCCTTGCAACTCTTCAACAAATTACATAAGGGCAGTCGTCTTCGGTTTACCCCATTTAGTCTGCAATAAAAGTAAATTTATATATAAACTGTGTTTACTTTAATTTATCTCTATTCAAGCAAAATCACTGTACTTGTCAAACAGACCAGAGCGTCAGAGGGTACCTTAACATCAAGTTAATATAGGTTAGGTACCCTCAACTGCCCGACATATGAGTTTACCAGATACTGAAGAGGCAATGAAGGTGTTTGAATGTCGCTATTCAATGCAGCTGTGAGGTTGCCCAAGCAATAGTTCGACGACGTGGCCTGGTTTGTATGTACTATTATTTTGTTAGGCCAAATATATTTATTACACCGCTTTGTTATTAACCAATAAGATGAGTTTGGACCCATCTATCATGTCTAACCAGTAGTTGTATTGGCTCAACCGCTACTTTAATTTCCTTGAGCCCGTGTCCATCAATTAACCTTATCCGGACTTACTGACACACCGACTTTAAAGCCATATCTGGTTTCTCTTGTCCGAAGCCACGCCATTGTAGTAAATGACCTTTAAAGTTCGATGCTGAAGATAGATGTCTGTCTTCTTCATTTAATAGAGCAACGACTTCGATGTATTACATGGCGACGGACGTTAATAAGACTACGATCGCTGCAAGGCTATTTACTTAATTCAAGATGAAATATTTTGGTTTCTGGGCCTCGGGAAAAGAATTGTACACGCTTATAATATCACGTATAGTGCATGTCATACAGAAGAGTTCAGGCCTGTATGTATGGTGACCCCGCGTATTAGCTACGGTTCTTTATTGAGAACTAATTTATTATTTGAGCATGATTTCAATATTTGTATGAAAGTATTCGGTTTCGAACATGGAAAAGGATATATCGAGAGTTGAGCGCCAGAAGGCCGTAACTCAAGAAATGCTATTTTGAGATAATCTACTTTCAAATAGTTGGGACTCATTACAATACACCGTAGCACCCAACTTATAACTCTGGTTATGAGTTATCTTTTTATGGTTCTGAAAATCTAGGTAATGTGGATTATTTTTGTACCAAAATATCAATTTGCCCAAAAATTGAGTAACGGCCTTATTGTGCTCAACCCTCGATATAAGCATTCCTTGAATATGTCTAAATCCCGTTATATCATTTAGTGGATATTTTGTAGACATTTTATACAACAACTAAGTCTTCGCCCTCTATAATATGTTCGGCCAATGTCTCTTTCATTGTTAGTAATAGAGCAAAACCAAACATTTCTGGAAACCTTTAGGCTAAGCCATGCGGGATGCCAACTACCAAGTTCCTTTTCATTGTAACCTCTGTGTGACCTTTGTGACTCTAAATCATCCACGATACCTCTTCAGGATTTCCATTCAATATTCATGTCCTTTGAATTGTGGTTTGCCTGGTGGATTTGTTACAAATGATATATTTTACTGTTTTGAATAAACCATTAGGTTACAAGGCCCGCTTAGCAGCGCTATAAATTGATGCCCTAAAAACCGTCAACAAATTCAAATATTCGATATTCCATCCAAGCTGGTTGCTATATATGACATAATTCTCGTTTGCAACCAACCGGCTGTATTGAGTAGTGTAAAAGCATGAGCGTAGATGTAATTTGCAACATAATGGAAACTTACCCATGCAGTTAACCCCGAATTTAAATATATGCACTGGGTAATCCTCTCGTAGTATTGATAACAATAGGTTTACCAGAGCGAATTAATAGCGCCTCTAAGCGGGAAATTTATGTCATGCCTTTGAATTGTGGACTCTGTGGTTTGCCTGGATTTGTTACAAATGTTATAAACTGTTTTGAATAAACTCATCACCGAAGGCAAATTGTATAAACACGATAAAAGAGCATTCGGCCTTTCGTTGATTTAATTGCAAGTCTGCAAAATAATCTATAATAAGTGTTTGTTCTCCAAGATTATACATAATTACATAGCCTTGACCGAAATACAATTCTTGAGCAATACCAGAATGCATCATTCTCATCACATGACCATTGATTTGTATTGTCTCAGGTATCTACTGGTTTAATAATAATAATAATATGCAGTGCTTAATATAGCGCTACTCCAAAAGAAAATGATCATAGCGCTTTACAATTACATAAATAAAATACAAATACAAGGCAAATACATAATACACAATGCAACAAGAAATATATCAACAACATAATATGACAGCCTAGAAAATGCCAGTCTTGAGGCGACTTTTAAAGATTGTAGCAGTGGGAGATGAGCGGATAGCTTAACATGCTTAAACTGTTCATATCATCTTTATTGGCTTTAATCTAGTATCATACCATGGGTATCACACGAATATCACATGTACACCGCCATGAGCATCACATGGGTGGGTGTAGATAGTAGTAATAATAAAACATACTGAAACTGCTCTATTCAGGAAATCGTTTCTGACCTTCAGTTGGCTTCACCATGGGCATCACATGGTATTGTACTGAAGGTCAGTGCAGTACCATGTGTATCACATGGTACTGTACCGAAGGTCAATACAGTTCCATGGGTATCACATGGTACTGTACCGAAGGTCAGTACAGCACCATGGGTCCGGGCCATGGGCATCACATGGATGTCACATTCACATGGGTATCACGTGGATTTCACATGAACCAGTCATGGGTATCACATGGGTATCAAATAGGCGGGTGCAGCAGGTTGGTAAAGCGTGCTACTACTGCCCAAACAAACCTTCTCTGGCATTTAGTACTATAAAGTGTCACATAGATAGAATGTCATGACCAAGTCATGGATAGGTATCAAAAGTGGCTGAAGCAGTTTTCCATCGCATGCTGGAACTGGTCTACGTTAAGGAGAATAGATGAGTAAGTGTAGATTCGTGATTCCGAATCTGCGAGGCGTAAGCCGAGCAGATTGGGAATCACGAATCTATACTTACGAGTCTATTCTCCGATTTAAACCATTGCATTATACTAACAACCAATTAAGCATACAATAACATTCATATTCAGAACTTTCTTATCCACGCAATTGTCACAAACAACACCTGTTATTGTATACATGTACATTCGTATGAAGAACTTTATAATCCACGCATTTGTAAATAACAACCAAACACCTGTTATTGTATACAAGTACATTCGTATGAAGAGCTTTATAATCCACGCATTTGTAAATAACAACCTGGTTATTTGTATAACTGTAGATTCGTAATCTACATTCTAATCCAACTGTAACAAACACCTGCTATTGTATACATGTACATTCGTATACACCTCTTGTTTGTTTGAGTTGCGTAATTTTTTTAATCGAGCGCAGCAAACTCAAGCAAGTGTTGAAATGGTTCAATTGCATTGTTGACTATTCAGACTGGTACAAACATTGTATTTCTCGTCGCAATTATCCTGAATTTCATGCTCGTGCGTGCTCTCCTGGTGTCAACTCAGAATAGATTTCGATAACGAATTATTCCATACTCAGAAAGATCCGGAATACTTGCTAAATAAGATTGCCGAAGGAACTTTGGAAATTTCGCAAATGCAACCAGATAGAGCAAAAAATGCTCCATACAGCATAGAATTCTCCGATATATCGGATAATGAACTGCTTGAAGCAACCCAAGAAGCAGAAAAACAAGATGCAAGACGTTTTGGCCAGCCAGTGACCGAGGACGAAGTCTTAGCTAAATCAATAAAAAGGCAAGTATATATTATCTGATTTTTGCTATATCATATAAGTGTATTTATTTAGATTTCAACTTTACTTTCTTCTTTTCCTACATGTACAGGTGTCCCGAATAAAAACAAATCTATACATTTTGAAAATGTCGTACTTCATGTGTCTTGTACAAAATAACACAATCAACGGAACGGACTGTTTCTCGGACTAGATCACGTATCATACAATGTAATTTCTTTATATATAGAGCTGTTATAGAGACACTCACTAAAAGACGGCAACTTTGCCTTAGATCTGTTCTATTCCATTTGCATTTATGATGAAAATATCTAAATCAATCTTTACATTTTCGTTGTTTTTGCAGCTTTTCAAAGTCTACAGAGAAGAAATATGAATGGGCCTTCAACTTATTCAAGAAATGGAACACTTGGAGAACAGAGAGCGGCTGAGTCTGATGACCAGGAGTTAAGTCCTATCCATGTGGAATTACTAGCCATGACGAAAGATGAACTCTGTTTTACGTACTCTCCCACGATTTATTTTGGAAGCAAGGAAAACATCAGGGGAGCCGCAGCTGAAACTGTCTATGAAATATTGATCTCAATACAGCTGTATCTTGCTCTCCGTGGAAGAGAAATGAAATTTCTGAACGACTCAGAGTTTGTTACTTTGAAAAATACTTTGGATACACGCATGAAAGAACTTACCACACAGGGAATTAGGGTACGACGCCGACAGGCAGAAATAATCACCCATGAAGAAGAGTCGAAAATGTGGGAAATAGGAGTTCTTGGAGATAATACTCTCAAGCAATTAGGGGATACAATACTGTACATGTTTGGAATGCACTTTGCTCTGAGAGCTGGTACGGAACACCGCAATTTAAGGTACGAAAACTCCCAATTATCTGTTCATGTTGATAGCAAAGGATCAAAATATCTGTGTTATACTGAGGATATGTCAACAAATCGTCAGGGAGGTCTGAAGCATCGACAAATTACACTTAAATGTGTCAGGGCCTACGAAAACAAAGACAACCCGGAAAAGATGCATTGTTCGGTTGTATGAAAAATATTTGTCTCTAATTCATATGGATCTTATGAATTTGCATGTGCACTCGATATAAAGGTTTCGGAAAATGGACAATTATAATAAATAGAAAGAAGGCATAGCATAAGTCACCCCTCACAAACCTCCCACACACATTTCGTGAACAATTGAGAAATGTCTATTTTTAGGTAAACTTCAAATCTAATTTATAAACAAAGGAAGGTAAATAAAAATGGGATCTTTTCACTTTAAATAATTTAGTTATGATCTTTAAAATGACACCTGTTTTGTTGAATTCCAATATATTTGAAACTTTAGTGTGCTATACCTAATAATAGTCATCATCAAACTTATGATTTTAATGGGTATATGATTGGCTGTACAGCGTGTCCCAAAATACTGGGTTCAAGAGTTTGCGAGCTTATAACTACATAAGTAGGAAACACGAATAGTTCATATTTAGAGATATCAAACAATACAGGGTGACCCAGAAAATGTTGAACCCAAAAATCACAAAATTCAATATTTTTTCTTACCATTAAAATAACAAAATATTGCATAACTCGTTCACCAGCTATGTGCACCATACAGTTAACTTTCTGAAACATTTTAGATCATAAAAATAGGCCACACGAAACTTAAAATACGTGTAATTTTGTAAGAAGTGTTGTTTTGTAGTGCAAGTGAAGTGCAAAAAATGGTTTCATGCTACATGATCAGAACAAGTGCCTGTTTAAAACCATTTCTGCACAATATCTCATCAATATTCATTTATAATGTAAATCAATATTATTATTATATAAGAGACTTTGAAAACAAAAACTGAAGTCCCCTTGACTTCATTTGAAAATGTTAATTTGATAAATACAGATCAAAAGAAAAGATTACTTAACTCACCGTACTTAGAACAGAATGTTTCATATCTGAACCAAGTTACAATATTTTTCAATTTTACAAAAGGGCGAAAACACCCCCTGTCACACAATCGAGTGTATCTTTAGTTTGGTAAGACCAATTTACATGATCTAAAGTTCTCCAGAAAGCTGCATAAATTGTTTACATAACTGTTGAAAACAGAATGCCATATTTATTTATTTTCATTTTTAATTATTATTTTTTAAGTTTGTGATTTTTGGGTTCAACATTTTCTGGGTCACCCTGTATAACCCTTAATTGGTTAAACTCTGTGATAAATCCAATTAAACTTTTTGAAATGCAACATTTTAATAGAGCGTGGTCAAAACCCATTTGTCCCACTTAACAAGGAACATCCCGATGTGTGTTGCAATTGCGCAATTGTTGTGACGTTTATCAACGTTTTGCATTTTCATTCATTCTATACTCAGCAAAGACTTGGGCAGTAAACAAAATTATCTGGTCATATTGGAATAATACAAGTTCATTATTTATGTAAACAATGGGTTATGACTACGCTCTATTCAAATCTTTGTATTTCAAAAAGTTTACATTGGATTGGTCTCCGAATTTACCTAATTAAGTTCAGGTATATTTTGTTTGATATCCTACTTATTTCGTTATAAGCTCGCAAACTTTTGAGTTTTTTGGGACACGCTGTATAATTTTATGTTTATTTTTGTGTAACACTATGTAACAGATTTATGTTTATATCTATTGTTATAAAAATAAAATGTGTGAATGAAACATTTGCTACAGGAAAAGTTAAAAAGAGTTATAGTGTTGTTTTTGCTATGTAATTAACTGCAAATTTACATGACTAGTCTATTTGATAAACTGTAGATTATGTTTTTACGAATGTACACTTTCGTGCACGAATCTACTGTTAACTGTAGATTCGTGCAGAAAAGTGTACATTCGTAAAAAATAATCTTCAGTTTATTGAATAGACTGACGTCATAGCAATGGTTTAATAAATCATATACTATGTCCTTGACCGAATATTGTCAATGTGTCGATCGCTGAGATAAAACAAGCAAGGGGAATTATACGGGGAATTATAGTCTGCGGATTCATAAATTGTAATGCATGGAATTTTTGCTCATTTTTAAAATTTGGAAAATTCATGACTGGCAAGAATTGAATGATCATGCTTTCCGTTCCATCGTTTCCAAAACAGGCATTGAAACAAACGAGCTCATTCGCATTACGATACTTTTCATCTACTTTTTTTTTACAAAAATGTTAAAAAAGGTGATGCTGTGAAAATATTGTGGTTTACACTAATCCGCTCAAACCATGAATCAACAATGAATGAAAGAGCCCTTTTAATACTGTTCTCAAATAAAGTAACTGACCAGGTAATACATTTGAAAATACACTCATCACTCTACAAATATGATTTCAACCTAAAAATATTAAATTACATGATAATATGTGATAATTTCTCCTCTTCAATTAGGGACATTGTAAAAGAAGATCGGTTAACGATTACGAATGTCAAACCGAAAAAGAAAGAAAAAAAGTGCAGTTTTCATTTTCGCGCTTTGGTTTTGAACACTCAAGATAGTGTGACAGTTACGTGTATTATATGATTGATTGATCAATGCGGTCTCAATCCCCAGTCCTCATCTTATTATTACACCGTGGATGCGTGTACATGGTGTAGAAGAACCAAATGCTAATGACATATGTACTTTGGTTTATAGCTGCGTTACTATTCAGTCAATCTTCAAGTGTTCAAATTAAAGAATTTCGGCGGGCGACGGACTTCCGTCACTTGATGAATCGCCGTGGAAAAAATGACGGCAGTGCGTCACTAAATAGAGCGCCCTCAATTGAAACGGGGCCCCGTTCTACAGCTGACTGATAAGCAGGCGCTGTCTTGTGATAAAACATTGTCAAATACTCACAGTCTATTTAAGATTAATCGGCGGCATGTAAACATATTGTTGCTATTTTTATATCAAACTCACCTGTTTTCGAGTAGCGTTGATAAATGGAATCAGAAATGCCACATTTCAAACAAACACAAATCATCCAGTAGAAGGAATATAGAAAATGCATGAAATAAAACAGAACAAAAATATCACATTAGAATTTTATTGTAGTTGCAGTGTGCTTCGCTTGATTATTGATAGACAGTGTGTTTGAATGGATCTGAATAAAGTAAAAGCTATAAATCTTTTTAAAGTATGGTGAACTTTGCACATCGACTGCACGTTCTTTGTATTTTCCGGGGTTTACCCACATGGAAGTACGCCCTCTACTACTGAATATACCAATTCCAAATACTGACCTCCTACTGTGTCCACCATTGTTCATAAAGGCTTATTGCGTACGGTATAGGGCCTACATTTATTTCAGAAAGGATTATTCTAAGAATGCCGTTTGGTGTGGTTTTTGGTGCAGATCAAGTAAAAGGAATAACCAAATGTAAAGTGTTGACGCCGACATGTTAAAAAATGGCGGCCCGACAATTGTCGTCTTTTTACCAAATTAATTATTAGTCTAATATCTGGCGATACCTGGTGCTAGAACTTCAGAAAAAGGCACGGTTAAGTGTACATTTGTGTTAGGCATAAAATGATAGTGCTTGGTGTGAAATGTTAAAGAAGGATTTCATACAATACACATACAAATTAATTCCTCGTTTTGGCGCCATTTTTAAAGTCAACATACGCTCCAGAAAGATTGGGCGTTGTATACAGCACCCATCCGTTATATTCCACATTTTGGGAGCAATTTTCAAGCGCTGTTTTGGTAAAAAACTTATGCGTATATACCTTGAACATAATAATACATCATATCCCTCCCAGTTCCAACAATCGATGTTGAGGGTCCCAACAAGAGTTGTGACAAAATGGTTCCGAGCAACATTCGAAAGAAGGCTGGGAAAATATTTCAGAAAGTTCCTCAAAGTATAACAACAGTTCTTTTATCGATTGTAGATACAAATTTTATTTGAACAACGATGAATACAAGTTGAATTCAGCAGATGCTTCCTCGTTTACATAGCACGGTTTTATATTTTTATATTCGCTCCTGAAAACATTTTAGCCCCAAGAGTAAGGAGTGGTTAACACTTTCCACGCGGATATTAGTTTTGCCGCCCTTATACAAAACAGATTTGTCAGAAACCTCTCCCCACTTTCTAAGTCAATTTCAAGGATGGTTATTTATTTCTCATGGTGATTCCAAATGTGCTGATTAAATTCAACAAGTTTGATATTTTTGAAACATTTCGTGTAATTAAGGAAACTGTCATCTGCAGACGACTGCCGCGTGGAAAGTGTTAAGGTCCATTGATGGTTACTAAGAGAATAAACACCGTATTACCAAAACCAATTGTAGCATTCTGATCACGCAAGAGGAAATGCGTAGATAAGCTAGAATTGGCTTCTCAATTTACCATAGCCTAGCCTGGCAGGATATTGACAAAAGTAACACATATCCAAACCACACACTACGGTATCTCACGTGACCATTGAGCACTATTAGTATGTCACACCATTGCATATCGTGAGAACTAACTGCCGATTGGTTGAAATTTAGGAAGTGTCAAATATCATGAATATTGTGCCAATCAGAGACATTGTTAGAATAATTACAATTTTCAAAAATGATTAGCGTAAATATTCATAAGCAAAGTTGTAATTGGTTATCAAGCAGAAATAACCTGGGCTTTGTTAGTATTTATGACAGTATTCTTTCAAAATATTCAACAAAGCTGACTTCTTTACGGTTGACCGGACAAAATATTCTTCATTATTTCATTAGATACAGTACAATTCCATGATTATATCATGTAATTGACCAATGGGAATCCTTGTACGAAATACATGTAGTGCCCAGGGGGTTAAATAAACATACGTGTTTAGAAAACACTGCATTGTAGGATAATAATATAAACAGACATTACATTCAGAGACCCAATACTACATTAGGTTTCCAAAAATACCGTATATAAGGCGAGGAAGAAAAAAACCTGTTTCGGGCCCGACCAACCCACTTTCTGCGGGTTTTTTGTGGGTTTTTTTAAGATTTTTTTTCTTCTCAAATTATGTAAAATCAGCCGTTTTGGGGCCGAAAATCTGTCGAAAAATGTTCCGCATTTTTTTTCAAAATTTCCCGATTTTTGCAGATTTTGGTAAGAAGAAAAAATCAGACCATCCACTTAGACTACTTACGCAGGGCATGCAGGGCGTCCATGATCCTTTATTATCTGAATCTGACTGTAGCAGGTCAGTACCTTTTTATTAGAACTTGAAGAAGTAGACATCAGAGGCGAGAGGCACCCCACTCACACCCCACTCACACCTCGGCATTTTAGGTTAAAAAAACCCGACCCTATACTTGACAGGTACGTCCGCCCGTAAAACAGGGGGGTTCGTTGCCTAATCTCAACATCTTTGCTGACAGTTTCATGGTTACTCTGCCATCTAAATTTAGTCTTCAGCTGTAGCTTTATGGTCATATAAGAAATGGATTCATACCGGGTGTTTATTTGTATTTTTTTCTTATTTTATTTTTTTGCGTAGGGGTTTTGCATAAATGTTTATTCATTAAATCTGATCCGTGGCTATAATCCCCATATTCTCTACTCAAGTAACATTATCTTAGGAGGTAATAGTACATGGCTACATAGTAAAGCGATCATAATAAATTCATAGAAAATCATTGTAAAGGTGGGTCACGCTTTTCTCATAATATTGAATGAACAGAGATCCCAACCCAATATTTTAGAAATCGTCGAGAGAAAAAAATCACTTGCAAATGAATACCGACCCAAATAAAAAAAAAATGGCTTGTCGGAGGGGGGGGGGGGGTACTCGGATTTGGTTTGGTCGGGGGTGTGCCGCTGGAGATTCAAAACCCATACCCATTTTTAGGGGTGATTTTGGAAAAATCGGTACCCATTTTTAGGTGTTTTGCTTCATTTTAGACCAAATTTTCGGGAAAATAGACCTAATTTTTGCAAATTTTCGGGAAAATAGACCTATTTTTTGCAAATTTTCGCGAAAATAGACAAAAATTTCGTGAAAATAGACCCATTTGTAAAAAGTGACCCCATTATTAGGGATTTCCAGCACAAAATCATACCCCATGTTTAGGGATTTTGTGCCCAAAAAGCTACCCATTAGAGCGGCACATCCCCGTATACCGTCTTAGGCGAGTACCCCCCCCCCCCCCCCCCCCCCCCGGGGTCAAAATACAGCAAGATTTTAACAGATTTGTTTGCTTTTTACGGAAAACAAAAACAAAAACAAAAAACCGACCCGATAAATAAATCAATCAAAAGGGTTCGCAACTCCAAAACTGAGAAAAATGGACTTTCATTTGACCTCACAAAAGCATATGTTTTCATGTAATGGTATTAGCCCGTCGATGTCCAGCGGCATATATTCGTATTTAAATTAATATGAGTATCCCCGAGATATTTTCGAGCTTGACCAGTGACATAATTTCTAAAATGCGTATACCAATGACACAAGAAATTGCTTATACATTAAAAATACAGATATATCTATTTGTGTTCTTAAAATCACAAATCTTTAATGTGTTACTATATACTACAAAAGGAGTTCTTGAAAGGGGACTTCCTAAACAGCCACCTTAATAATCATCCATCTTGGTAGGGTTAGATGGGCAGCCTTGGTAGGGGTTAGAGGATCCACCCCCCCCCCCCCCCCCCACCCCCACCTCCCCCCAGAAGGTTCGCACCCCCTGATGCTCCCCCCCCCCCCCCCATGAAATGACAAACTCTAAGTATATTAACAACAAAAAATAGTCCATTAACCCCCCCCCCCCCTTCCAATCACAGGCTTGTCCCACTCATGCCCCTCCCCCAAATGTCATACCCTAGTTTAACGCCTATTCTACATTTAATTGAATCAGTGCATGACGTCCAATTCATTGCAAGAACCGTTTTCTCAAAATTGGCCTGCATATCAGGTGTGTCTTATTACCCATCAGAACATAATGGTTTTCAATGGTAACTTGTTGAAATATACTATATCGGTAGTAAATGAGCACAAAAGTTTAGATTTCATATATATTAGAGTTTACGAGTCTATTTTGGGGGGTATGCCCCCTAGCCTGATTTAAACGGCATTTTGAATTCCCCTTTTTGAGAGCTTTCCAAAAATGTATAATTTTGCTATCATCGGTTGAATACTTTTTTTGTTATAGTCATGTATGTAAAACTGATGATTTAGGGCAAGTTCACTATGTAGCGAATAGGGAGAAATCCAAGGTCAATGCAATCGATTCATGATTACAATTGTTACATAATAGTTGTCACGTTTGTTGAAACAGAATTCTTCAACAATTCTTCAATTCTTCAAGAATTGAAGAATTCTGTTTCACAATATAATCAATCATATCCCAACCAAACAAATAGGCTTTCAAATGACACCTCAACCATTAGTTGTTGAATTAAAAGAGTAAGATGGATGATTCGTCACCTAAAATGCAACGCCACCACCCTTTTTGGGTGGTGAGTTTAAAACACATGGCCTTTATACATTGACATCCTTACAAGTACTATTAACGCAAAGCGGTTTAAAACATTACAGATAATGTCAGCTTCTCGCCTGCGTCTACTTCTTACTCGAGTGCCTGTGTTAACCCTTATACTCTAACGGCGTGTTTTGGGAATAAAACTATCAGGTGAGAAAAACGGGTCAAATTAGGTCGCCGGGAATCGAACCTGGGTCGCCTGTGTGGCATTCCGGCTCCTGTCAAGAGCGTGTTTCTGCTGGGGCACTGCAAAAAGTAAACGCTAATAAACGCTAAGTTTCAATCGGTCCGTTTTAATCCCCCCCCCCCCCCCCCTGTTTCTACTCGCGAAAAGTTACCGCTAAGTTTATCGATCCTAGTCGATGGGCCACGACATTTGACCTTTTGTAATACCAAACAATGCCACCGCACCTGAAAAAGATTGCTTCACAATAATGTGTATAACCCAGCGTGACACGGTTCACGGCGCAAACCGCTAAGAATCGCCTTTCTGTTTCTACTGAGTTTATTGCCGATTATTGCCGATTATTGCCGGTTCCAAACCGGGTTCCATTGCCGGGTTCTGCCTGTTTCTACTGGGCAAACTTAGCGTTTATTAGCGGTTTCTTCCCCAGCAGAAACACGCTATAATTGAGCCAAGGAGAAACATCTCCCAACTTTCACAGTCTATCTCAAAAATCACTGACCTAGTACTTGGCATGTTTCAAATTATTTTATTGCATTTCTTATGGTGATTCCAAATATTAAAAATATTAGAAAGTTTAAAATATATTTGAAATTTTTGAAACATTTTGTGACCTTTTGGAACTGTCGTCTGCAGACCACTGACGCGTGGAAAGTGTTAAAGTTATGATAGATTGTTTTGTAGTGATGAGGAGGTTTATTACAATAAAAATGGGGGCATCTCGATTAATCCCTATGGTGAATTTGTAGAACATCCGAACCAATTTGAATATTAGCACTCAATGTTCTCACCCTCATTCATACGGTACAAGGTCGCGTTTGTACATTTATTGGATTATATCACGTTCGTCGTGCATAATTAATAACATGAGAAATGGGGAGACCTATATGTCCAGTAAAATAAGTCTTTGTACACGTCGACGTCTCCCGCTATGCATCAAGTTAATTTAATTATACTTTAAACTTTTAAAGGAACAATTTTTCGAAATGTCTCCCAAATATATCAATCCTGATCATTTTGTTTAAAACAAACCATTACAAAGAGAGTACACTCTAAATGCCAATACTTCCGTGACTGTTGTTTAATCTCATGCAATGTCTGGGGAACTGTCTTTTTTATCACAAACTCCGCGCGCGCGTTTTCATCATCTAATAATGTTGAATCCGCCCTTCTAAAAGAGAGTCCTGCATAGTGCATACACTGGAGTATTGCAAATCACATTATTACCCCTCTCGCCTCTCTTTTCCACTCAAAATATACACCCATTATCTTCGCCTTTTTACAATGATTACCATTGCATTATTACTATAACAGAAGTCAATACACTCTCTAATACGCTCAACAGCTTAAACATGATATCTTAACAACGCTAACATTACACATTTACATTCTCCAATTCTGTTGTATCAATATAACATGTCTATCCGAAGATTTTTATAACCCCCTGGAGTACATCGTTTTTTATCTGCAAGAGGTTGGTTCTCCCTAGTTATACCATCTTACGATATATCCACAACGCACGATACAGGGAGAATTAAGTGCATGAGTAGCTCCAATAGGAAACTCGCGTGTGTGTGTTGGAGCATCTCTCTGACACCTTTGAAAAAGAAGTGTTGAGTGTAGATCACACTCAGTGCTAATCAAATAATTGCCAAGAATAACCAGTGAGCGAGTAGAAAGCAACTAGAGCAGAGAGTGAGAGAGGGAGAGAGAGAAAGAGAGACCAAAATCTTGTTTAGGATGATGAGGTTGTCAGCGTGGAAAATTAAAGAGTGCATTATGCAGATCAAATCTATGGCATTATATGGCTCTCTGACATATCAGCCTCGGGAGTATATAAGTCCTTTATATTAGAGTGTGTTTGACCCATTTTACAATTCACTTTCTTTTGATTGTATAGCGTATAAGGAGTACATGTATCATCCACACACCGTGTATCAAATACAATAGATAAAACTGGTTCTAATCACTTAGCGTGTTGGAAGATTGATCCCGTTTCAATAAATTATTCATTTGCAATTGAAAATTATTGGGTTATACATCACCTGAAATGAGGCCTTATCTGGTTGCAAAGATATAGACATATTGCACGATATTACATAATACTGCAACACAATCTCGACTTTCTTGTTGTTCACCTCTCGGTCATCACTATGAGCTTGTTTTCTACTGGGGAACTTAACGGCAATTACCGCTAATCTTAACGTTAAGTTTTGTGACCCGAACGTATTATACACGTACACGCTGGATTATAAGCATTGTGAGGCAGTCTTTTTTCAGGTGGGGGGGGGGGGGGGGGGGGGGGGGGGGGCTGCAATGTTTGGTATAACAAAAGGTCTAATGTCGTGGCCCATCGACTAGGATCGATAAAATTAGCGGTAACTATTCTCGAGTAGAAACAGCGGGGATTAAAAAGTTAGCGTTAAAGTTACCGTTACAACTTACCGTTAACTTTGCAGCCCTGCCCCAACACGCTCATAGGCTTACACCTGAAAAGCATGTAACCTCTAGATCTAGGTAAAGATCCACGACTATAGCGTGACATGAGCGGGGCCACTACTACGTCAGGGGTCTGCCTCTCAGCTTTCCGATAGGGTCCACTTTAAATCGAACTTAGTCAGCATAGAATTGAGGGCGCTATACCGATCAGGCGTGATGATTGTAGCAGACGACGCAACGCTGGCCACGCGTCTCTCAGACGACCCAATTTGGCAACGGTGAGTGCACCATTTTGAATTATTTTAACAGTCATCGCCCGGTTAACGATAAAAATCCTTTTAATTATGATGTATTTGTCAAAATGATAGTTTAAAATTCGCGATTACTTGTTATTCACTACGAATTCAAAATTTAGGTTTCACGTGGCCACCGTCGTCTGTGTAAATCTACAGCGCCCCAAACCTATGCTGACTAACATGCCGTTTAACCTGGTTAAACATTGTTAAACGCGTTAAACGCCGGTCACCGACACATTCCGGACGATAACCATAATTTATTCAAAATATGCAAAAGGGTCCGTTTTCGCTACGTACGTTAGTATACGACTTTCCTATCCCAAAGTTAATAGTATCCCTGTACGTATGTTCACATGGTCATATATTCGGGCTATTGGGTAGGCACGAATCCAGTGCTAGTAACCTCATCCAATTAGTAAAATGCAATGTGTGTTGTATTTGTTTATGCAACAGTTCGGTTCGGTTTCAAATTCAGCGCAATTACATTGGTAAATGTATTGGTCAAACCTTAGCAGCACGTGTATCCATAAATCATCGTTAATTTGTAGGTGCTGTGTTGACTTTATCGAATGAAGGCGATCGCTTTTTTGTTGAGTAATAATAATGAGCCGTGATCGGCGACATAATAGTTTATTCATTACTTTAATTCTATCTCTAACTATGATATCAACTTGGATACGGATCATATGGTATCCACTGTTCACCAGGTTGGGCCTTCTATCCGAGGTCACACCGTGCAGAGCTCAATATGTTACGATGTTTATCTATTTCCGTTCAAGTGTGTGAAACTGAAAACGGACGTTCTGGCTGAGTGTGTCGTGTGTCTCCTTCACTATCGCAAGTATCACTAGGTACAAACGGTGGAAGTGGGGTGCCTCTCGCCTCTGATGTCTACTTCTTCAAGTTCTAATAAAAAGGTACTGACCTGCTACAGTCAGATTCAGATAATAAAAGGATCATGGACGCCCTGCATGCCCTGCGTAAGTAGTCTAAGTGGATGTCTGGTTTTTTCTTCATTTGTTGAACGTGTGTCTAGCAATTACTAATCGAGATGTGAGCATATTTCTGAAACCCGATATAGAGTGGACTTAAATATTTGTCTTACTTCCGAACATCATGTTATATTATATACATGTATATTCGTATAATCATATTATTCATTATATCGTTACCTCTCAGAGAATTATAAAAGTGCACTACTTCATACCACAAAGCGATTTTTTTTTTAATCGATGCACAACCCTTGTATAAGTGTAGCAATGTTATCAAATTCAAATACAATTGTAAGTAAACTGCTCACAAAAAGTTAGGAAACTTTTTTTAATAAAATATATTTTTATTATTTATTACCCCTCTTTGTATATGTTCTATATCAATGGAAAGCTGAAGTTTTCCTCTTTAAAATCATACCACATTTGCAATGATAACATGTTATTGAACTTGGCCACATGAATGAGAATGAGGCAAAGTCACAAATCAAATGTGCCAAAATTACCTTTATCTGTGCTAAACAGTCAATAGGTAATGATCAATAATCAACCCGGTCATGCTTGAGAACCATGAATGGTTTACACAAAGATTTGCACCAGTGAGCACAACACACACACCCCAACCCTCATCTCTTTAGAAAACCATTGTTTGGGTATTTGCAAGACTGGGTTAACAGGTGGAAGGTCATGAAGGTAAGTGATGGAAGGTTTAGGCCTACAACTGGTAAATGTTTCTAAGACACGGTAAACGTTTTAACATTAAGATGTTGTCTTGCTTGTTTTCATTACGTGTCAATTTGTTTGTTCACACATTAACACAAAATTGCTAATTTTGGCACATTTGATTTGTGACTTTGTCTCATTCTCATTAATGTGGCCAAGTCCAGCGACATGTCATTATTGCACATTTGGTATCACTTTAAAGAAGAACACTTCAGTTTCCATTGATATGCAACATAATACAAGAGGGTAATACATAAATAAAACTATACTTGATTAAAAAAAGTTTCCTAACTTTTTGTGAGCAGTTTATTTAGTTATGTTCAACAGTTGTTGTTATGTTCCGTGTTCTTGAAATTACCCATAGCCTAATTACATTGAAACGTGTGGTTATAGAGTCCCTTTCACAATAGTATCCTCAGTTATACGTATTCTTTTTATTCGTTTGACATTCTGTGTTGAGTTCTTTTGATTTGATTCAAACGGCGGGCGATAACCCTCACTAACTAAGAACATGATGAATAAATAACTCAATGCCAATTACTTGGGGTTTGAAAGTTAATTTTAACTTGTACATGTTATGAGGCGGAAATCCTTGACACCGAGGTTAACAGTGGTCTTGTCAGTTGCTAATTAAGCTATCGTAAACGTAAGTTTAATATAACCTTATTGTTACTTAAAGGTAGATGTTCCGATTTTCAACTTGAAGTTTTCTATTCTACATGAAAGGTCATCTTAAAAAAGTCGTGTTCCAAAGTTTGAGTTGCATAGCTCTAATGGTTCTTATTTTAGACGCACAAGATGCTGTGAACTGTACCCATTGAGTAGTACACAAACTATATCGGTGGTTACCACCATTCGCGGTAATTCGACGTTATTTCATCGATTTCTCCGTAATTATACCGATTTAGGCCGTCAAATTTCAGTATGATGATGAGAAAAATACGAGCTTAAGGTAGATGACACGATCACATTTTCGTAACACAGAATTATTTCAAACATACGGATATTTTCATATCATATAAAAGCTCGTATTTTTCTCATCATCATACTGAAATTTGACGGCCTAAATCGGTATAATTACGGAGAAATCGATGAAATAACGTCGAATTACCGCGAATGGTGGTAACCACCGATATAGTTTGTGTACTACTCAATGGGTACAGTTCACAGCATCTTGTGCGTCTAAAACAGTGGTTCTCAACCTTTTTGGCCCACGACCCCTTTTGACATTCCCCCCCCCCCCCCCCCCCCCAAACAAACCCCACAAAAACCTCCCCCCAATTTATTGAAACTGAAACTGCTTGGTTATATGATGCGAGCGGAGCGAGCATGAAATTTAGCATATTTGAAAGTTTCTTTTGAGTTTTAAGCCTTTTAGAGCGAAATATCAAAATGGTTCCCCAAAAAGCTATATGACCCCTTCATGACCCCCTGGAAAACCCCAAACGACCCCCATGGGGATCACGACCCCCAGGTTGAGAACCCCTGGTCTAAATAAGAACCATTGGAGCTATGCAACTCAAACTTTGGAACACGACTTTTTTAAGGATGACCTTTCATGTAGAATAGAAAACTTCAAGTTGAAAATCGGAACATCTACCTTTATTTGAC